>JAJEJO010000468.1:0-19696 GCA_020662805.1 Glaucomys volans | reverse complement strand
TTGAGGTTATTTCCAACCTTGCTTTGTAAACATATATCTGCTAATACACATTTTGAGTGTTTAGTAATTATTATTTCTGAAGAGGCTAAAGTCAAATTAGGAGCATTCCATTGTTATGCTTTTTCTTTTTCACATGGAGTTCCAAACTCAAAAGAAGTATTTTTAAATGCTAGTTAAGAATTTGATTAGCCAGGTCTAACACAGATTACTCTGAAACAAAATTTCAGATTGTTTACCTTCATTTACTTCTCTCTATCTTAGTTCAATATCCTTCTTCCTATGCTCCTGCTGTTAATGACCATCTCAACTTGACTGCACATTATATAGTATACAGTATTATATTGAATGTACATATTAATTCTATAGGATTATATAGAATTAAAACTAAAAGTAGCTGAAAATGACTGCTTCATGGTCTTGTCAACTTCCATGATGTCCAGTGAGGTGCACTGAGTCACAAATCCAAAAGCCATCTCTAGGGTCCCAAAGCACTCTCTTGACCTCCACCAGCTCAATCACATTCTGCTGGAAAGAAAAATTTTATAGATTTTGTTTTGTGAATTGATTAACAGTAGAGACCTAGAAACTGCTGCCATGAACTCTCTGTAATGCTCATGGCCATTCACAAATCACTGATTACAGAAGAACCCATCTGGTTCCCATGCTTCATCCTGGGCAAGATAATAAAATCATTTCTTTAAATAACATGCTCCACACCCCAGTTTCCTAAGGTATTATACAGAACAATGGGCAAAGATCATGACAGGGTAGTCGTAATTCAAATGAATGTATTTATGTATTTTCCAATTGATCAATAGGAATATCAAGTTATGCATATTAGGTAAATGAGTGAACAAAACAATTCATAATTTAATGCACTTCTAAGTATTTATAAAAAAGAATTGAAAATTGGATCTTTGTACTCTGCAAGTACATGTTCATTGCAACATTATTCACAATACCTAGAGGTAGAAACCACCTTAATGGACATAGATGAAAGGATAAAGAAAATGTAGTATGCAAATATGACACTATATTGATTAGTATTAAAAGAGATACCAATCCTGTCATATGCTACAACATGGATGAATCTTGAGGACACTATGCTATGTGAAACAAACCAATCACAGAAGGACAAATACTGCATAGTTCCACTGGTATGAACCTTTAAAGTTGTCAAATTCATAGTAAAACAGCAGTTGCCAGAGGTTGAGGGTAGGAAGATTATCTGAAAGGGTAAAGGGTACAATAATATGAGATGAAAATTTCTAGGGATCTGTGGTATAAGAATGAGCATTTAATTAACAATACTGCAATACACACTTATTTTTTTAACTCAATAAGGTATATTTATGCTAAATAATTTCTATCAAAATAAAAAATGGTAAATACATGTAATATGATTTCATGTTCATTATTTGCAGGCAGTTGTCTGAGTTTCAGTAGCTTTGAGGGAAAAGAACAGTCACTTAGTATTGATAGGCTTCGTGGAGAGTATAGGATTTCAGGCAGGAGGGCAGTATCTCAGGACAGGATCTCCTGGGAAGGTGACTCTGAGGTCACCTTTGGCATTTGGGAAGCTTCCATGGGAAATGCTTTGAGGATTAACACTCATAGGAGAGCAAAAGAAACAGAAACAGGCAGAGGGAGGAGTGGGCTCTTTTGCTGCCACAACCAGAACTCCACCAACTGTCCCTGGGTGGCCTGCAGAGTTGGGCAGAACAGGGCCAATGAGTCTGGGCCTTCATGCCCTTTCATCTACAAGTCACTGGATGCCAGAAGATCCCTAAAAGCAGATGTGACTTTGAGGAAGGTGGCTGGTTTCATTCAGTGGAGGGTAACCTCATGGAAAGTTGGTGGGGAGCAGGAACTTGGGAATGGGGTGGGGAGACAGCATTGAAGAAGAAGCTCATCAGCTGGAAAGAGAATCCATGAACCAAACCAGAGGGTGTTAAAAGAAATGAAGACTGAGGAGACAGACTATTTAGAGCTTCAAAAGGGATGTAGAAAGTGAGATAGACAAGAGGGAGATGGACATGTTCAAGGTGGTAGTAAAGTTTCCCTTATGAAGAAGGAAAGGCGTGAATTAGAATCTAAAAGATACTTCTGATTTTGAAAAGAAATTTGCTCAAGTGAGATTTTATGTCTGTGTCTTTAAAAGTTTGTCACAGTATTCTGAATGTGACTATTGAAAAATTGGTTTATCTGAATGTATTTTGATATGTGTCACACACACAGTTTATTATCATTATTGAAGCAAATGTCATTTTATATAAAAATCAATTAAGTTGGTATAAATTTACATTTTTAGAACGGTGACTGACTGTTTTCTAATGTCATTGTAATTATCAATCTTCCTTGTGTACGTTTTGCTAGTATATCTCAGGATCTTAATGAAAAAATTTCTTTACCCTCTAATCTCCTTTAGGAGGTCATAATGACAATTATATACCCTTGTTGCTCATACATAATACATGAATTCTGCAGAAGTAGGTTATTGAAGTATTTCACTTATCTCCTGCATCACCTTTTCAGCTGATGTGTAGTGAGGAAAAATTTAATATACAGATGTTTTCTTCCACTTTTATGCCCCAGTTGTAAATCTAAGCTGCATATACATAAAAGGAATTTAATGGAGTTACTAAATTTCAAAATAAACATTATACTGGATCTGGATTCCCGTCCTTTCTCTGTCATTAACTTTGTGTGGGACCTTGGTCAAGGAGTTTTATATCTCTCAGTCTCATTCATTATTTGTAAAGTACAGTTTTGGATTGCTTGATTTATAATGACATCTTTGTAAGAAATTGAATTGGGATAAAACTAGCTATGAGCCTCTGCTTCATTGTCTGTTGAATATATCTTAAGTTTTCTGTCTATTCACTTTTTTCTAAAAAAAGAAAAATTAATCTTATTCACTATGGCTTAATATAGAATAGTTCCCCTTAGCTGCAAGAGGTATGTGCCAAGATCCCCACTGGTTGCCTAAAGCTGTGAATAGTCACGAATTCTTACATATTATGTTTTGTCCTGTATGCAGCTTTGCTACAGATCACCAGAGAAATTCTGTCCATATGTTTTATGGCTTGGTACCTCCTCTGCATCCCTACTCTTGGACTTCAGTGCAGTTGCTCAGAAAAATAAGGGTTATCTGAACAAAAGCACCGAGAATTGGTGAGATCAGCATGATCCTCAAGATGACTACTGAGTGACTTATGATTGGGTAGTGCACATGTTACAGAGCTGGGGTGTTCTGGAAAACTGAGGCAGCGTGAAGACCCCCTCCTCAAATCCCAATTCTTGTGATCAAGTAAGATAGGTTTCAGACATGACACACAGAGTCATAGGCATGAGTTTTTTGAAGCGATAGGGAAAAGGAAAGGGGACACTCTCAAGGGAAAGACTGGGTCCTCTCAGAGAGGAGAGGGACCATGTGCCTTTCCTGAACTCTAATTTTATTGGGGATCCCAGAGAAGTTTCTGAGAGTCCTGCCCAGGTCCATCTTTTGACTTTTGACTGACAACAGGATGACAGACTTTCAAGTCCCCATTGCCATGACAACTCTGTGTCACCTTGGCCCATGCTGACTGGTTCTAATTGGATTCTTAATCATGGTTAGGAGAAATTATTCTTATCTTTTATAATCTGGTCGGTGAAAAGGATGAAAAATGACTCGCCCTTCCAAGTAAATTGGGTTCTTCTTACCAATGTTATTTCCTGCCTGCATTTCCTTGCAGATAACTACCTGTTGATAGTTAGATGAGGAATGTGATATAGCCTGTCCACTTAGGCCAGGCGGGGCTTCAGGTAAATGCTTTTTGGCAAAGAAAGCATGTGAGGATCAACACAGTGGGCCCATTTTATAGAATTTATTCTCTTAACTGCATTTTCCTCACCATCCTCATCTGTCTGTCCCCTAACACACAATGTACAGATTTGTGTTCTGGGAAGGATAGAGTGGGATGCTGTGAGATTTCATCATGCTACTCAGAATGGCTAAGAGTTAAAATTTCTGAATTATTTATTTCTGGAATTTTCCATTTAATATTTTCAAGCCATGGTCAATCACAGGTAGTTGAAACTCAGAAAAACAAAACCACAGAAAAGGGGGACTATTCTACCCAGGTGGTTTTTGAAGCATTTGAAGCATTACAGATTCACATGGTTCTGCAAACTTAGTCCCAGTTCAAAACTATAGATGGATCCATTATGTACATGTATAGTGCTCAAAATGATAGTAGGATCAATTATGTACATGCTGTATAGTAATTTCATTATTTATCATAATTCCTAAAATTTTTCATTGCCTCTATTTAAAAAATTTTTTTTTAATTTTGATTCATTGTACATGAGTGGAGTACAACTGTTGTTTCTCTGGTTGTACACGAAGTAGAGTCACACCATTTGCATAATCATACATGTACATAGGGTAATGATGTTTGTCTCAGTCTGTTATCTTTATTTCCCCCTGCCCTGTCCCCACCCCTCTTTTTCCTCTATGCAATCCATCCTTCCTCCATTCTTGCCTCCCTCCCACCTCACATTATGTATCATCATCCACTTATCAGAGAGATCATTCGGCCTTTGGTTTTTGGGGATTGGCTTATCTTACTTAGCATGATATTCTCATGAATAGCATGTATTCATTTACCTGCAAATGCCATAATTTTATTCTTCTTTATGGCTGAGTAATATTCCATTGTGTATATATGCCACAGTTTGTTTATCCATTCATCTATCGAAGGGCATCTAGGTTGATTCCACACTCTAGCTATTGTGACTTGAGCAGCTATGAACATTGATGTGGCTGCATCACTGTAATATACTGATTTTAAGTCCTTTGGGTATAGGCCAAGGACAGGAATAGCTGGGTCAAATGGTGGTTCCATTCCAAGTTTTCTAAGGAATCTCCACACCACTGTCCAGAATGGCTGCACTAATTTGTACCCCACCAGCAATGTATGAGTGTACCTTTTCCCCCACATCCTCGCCAACATCTGTTGTTTTTTTGTAGTTCATTGTGCACAAATGTAGTACAACTATCATTTTTTTTGGTTGCACACAAAGTAGAATCATACAATTTGCTTATTCATACATATACATAGGGTAAAGATATTTGTCTCTTGAAGCAAGAAAAACTCAAACTTCTTTTCAGGCCTATTTCTCTGTTCCCCATCCTATGTCCCAAGTGTAAAGACAGCTCCCATGTTCGCATGGGGACAAGGAAAGGGGATCAGATTCATGTGTGAATTCTATATGTTCTCATGACTCTTGTGGGTCTCTTGTCTAGCTGGTCATAGACACTGTTGCCTAGCACTATTGGAGAAGTTGTAGACCATATCATGGTCTAAGTTTTCTTCTCCATTGAACTTTCTGGTAAACTTCTTTTAAGGCTCCATCTTATAGATGCAAACCTTATTCTGGTACCTGGAGCTCTGACCTGAGGCTGTTACTTGATGGTCTTAGACACTAGCTGGGCGTCTTTTCCACAGCTCCCAAGAACTGAGAATTGAGAGGCATCTTGTTTCCTATCTGCCTAGAATCTTCAGGAGACAAAGTCTCACAGTTTGGGGGATCTTCAGATTATCTGGTTGTTTTTCAATTCAATATCCCCACTACCTAAGTCTAAACAAGGATGTCTGGCCCTCTGTGTATTCTTCCTCTCTCTTTCCCTCATCCCCCCTAGAACCTAGAAGATCTTGTACTTGCTTTTCCCATTTGATGGACTATTAAAGCATGTGGTTTATCTTCTTAAAAACTAAAGAAAAGTTGCTGTATCCTGTGTAAAGGGGAAGGAAGAATGCTTCCTTCCTTGCTAGCCCTTTAAATCTAATGCCAATGTAGAGCGAGTGAAGGGAGCTGCTTTGACCCACTTCCTGGTGATCCTGTGGACTGCCAGGCTTAAGTGTGGTCCAGAGAGCCTTTTCCAGCAGACACTGCAGGGCAAGCAGCTCTGCCATTTGGACCTTTTGAAGCAGTAGAATCAATTTTGCTTGAACTTTCTGTAGTCGATTGGATTGTTCTATGGCTCCTTTAGCAAATCCCAGTTGGAGATTTACCATGAGGCCTCTGGGGCTGCATGTTTCAAACTGTGTGTTGTGACCCATTAGTGAGTTGTGAAATCCATTTAACAGGTCTTGAGCAACATTTTAAAAATATGAAAGAGAAAAGAATACAAAGAAAAATATCAGAGTACATAGCTCAAAGTAACAGCAACATTTATTAAAACTCGTTTATTTTGTTCAGGATTTTCTGAATGTCTTGTCCTGAATTATAAATTAAAATGCATTTCTTACAGAGCCCTGAGGCCACATATTTTGAACACCACTTCTCTAGGATATTTGAGCAAAGTTTTGTCTTCTTGGTTAAATAATCTGTATCCTTTCAAAAAAAAAAAAAAAAAAAGATCTTGGCTGGTACTGGGAACAAGAAAATATAGATTGGGTCCACAGGGGTCATATCAGAGGACTATACTTCTCAACTTGGGTGTCATCTGATCACTATCTGATAACCTGCCTAGTATGTTTATATCACTGAATGGAAGTGGCACATACAGAATGAGGCACACACAGTTCAAAACACTCAAGTACATAATAGGGATAATTTGATCTCACTCCCAGAATGCATCCTCCTGGATAGCCTGCCACCTATTCCATGCCTACCACTAGAGTCACATGGAAACTCTATTTGATCCTTCATTAAAGAAAAAATGAATACATCTCAGTTTACAGATCGTTCCTCCCAAATTTTAAAGTGGTCTGTAAGTAAACGCATAACATTACAACCCCACCAGTTGTGATTCTGAAGGTCAGTGGACAGAGTTTGCCACTGGGTTGTGATTTTAGCATGAAAAAAAAGATTATCTGAATCAAGGTGAGTATCATTGCCTTGATTTGGCTGTTTGGGTCTGGGACTAGATAAACAGGGACAAAGAAGTTTGGGGAGGACAACTGAGATGAGCCTAGAGCATTGCTTCAGATAGATGCTCACTTCGGAAGAGATGAGGCTTAACAATTAGGGGTAAGGATGACCTGCTCTGTGGATACCAGTCTGCCTCATTTCCCAGCACCCCCAACACTGGCTCAGGGTTGAGAAGTAGCCAATGCTTCCTGTAAGAATGCCTGGATTTAATACTTCTCCTTACCAAGGCTTATCAGCCACCAGGATAAACCAAACCTGAGTCTCTATGGAAGACAATATTGGTTGCTTAGTAAATAGGAGGTAAAGATCTGCCCTGTCTTCCTGCCTTTGCTTGTGTGTCACAGTGTAGCATGAGTCTCAAGACTGTGATTCCATTTAGCCACCTGGAGAAGAGAGCCAAGAGAGTGTCACAGGAGAGTTAGGCCCAGAGCTCTGTCCTTCTTAGAGAGTGGAATTAGCCAACCCTGGCATTTTGGTCAGTTTTTTCACTGCTGTGACTTAAAGACCAGATCAGAACAAATGTAGAAGAGGAAAAGTTTCAGGGCTCACAACTTCAGAGAAGTCAGTCCATATACAGCCGATTTCATCATGGCAGAAGGAAACAGCTCACATGATGATCAGGAAGCAGAGAGAGAGACTCCACTTGCCAGATACAAATAGATACCCCCAAACCATGCTCCCAATGCCCACCTCCTCCAGCCACACACCACCACTTCAATTACCACTCAGCTAATACCATCAGGGATTAATTCACTGATTAGGTTAAGACTACTACCCCATCATTTCTCCCTCAAACCTTCTTGCATTGTTTCACACATGTGAGCTTTTGGAGGACACCTCACATTCAAACCATAATATTCTGACCCGGGTCCCCCAAAGCTCACATTCATCTGACAATGCACAACACATTTAGTCCATTTTCAAGAGTTTTCATAATCTCAAAAGTTCTGAGATTGCTCAAATTTCAAGTCTTCTCTGAGGTTCTTACCAATCTTGTATTGTGAGTTCCTATAAAATTAAAAGCAATTTACAAGTATCCAGTATACAATGATATAGAGTAAATATTTTCATTCACAAAATTAGGGGCATAGAAAGAAGGGATGGGACCAAACAAGCAAACAAGATCAAAATCCAGCTGGTAAACAAGTCCTGTAGTTCCATGTCCAGCATCTGGGACACATGGCCTCATGATGTTCTTTCTAAAGGGCTTGTGTAGCTCCTCCCCTGTGGCCTTGTTGGTTGCAGCCCAAGTGGCTTCCTGTTGGCTTATCTCTGCTTGGTTCCCGAAGCTTTCCTAGGTCCATGTCCCATATTACTGTCATTTCATTCTTTTTCTTTAAAAAAATTTTTTATAGTTGAAGATGGACAGAATGCCTTTATTTTATTCATTTATTTTTAATGTGGTGCTAAGAATTGAACCCAGTGCCTCACATATGCTAGGGAAGTGCACTGCCCCTGAGCTACAGCCCCAGCCCCAGCCCCAGCCCCATTACTGGCATTTCCTAATCTCAGAGGTCTCCACTGAAGCTTTGGTTTCCTCCTCACATCTCTACACTTTGACTTATCAGGGGCTGCCCACAGGAACTCTGACCCGGGTGCACTTTGCCTGGCCTCTGAGGTCTTCCTTTGAAACCTTGATGGAAGCCTCCATAAACTCCCAGCTCAAGCATACTGCATTCCTGCAGAAGCAGTACCACATGGTTGATGCCAAGGTCTGTTGCCATCTGGATCATAGCTAGCCTTCAGGGACCCTGACTGCAGTGGCCTCTGAGTACCAGGATGGCTGAGTATGCTGAGAAAATTCCCTAGGCCCCCTGTGTTAAAAGGATCTCCCACTGGTCTCTTCTCAAGAGAATTTTCACTTTTATTTCCTTGAGCCACAGATGGTGTGGTCTTGCCAGCTCCTGAGATGCACTCAAGCCATATTTCTTATTGTCTCTGGGCAAAGTCTTCAGGATTTCTTTAGTGGCAGTAATGCCTTTAACAACTGCCTTTCTTAGTTCCAATTTTACTCTTGCCTTTCAAGTCCAAGTTTTTCAGATCTTTCTGCTGTGCGTTCTGCTCCTGAATATCACAATAAGCTTGGCTAAAAGCCACCAGCAATATCCATGCCACTGCCTGAATGTTATGCTACCTAGCATTTCTTCCACCAGATTAAGGAGCCCATTGCTTTTAAAATCAGCCTGACAGAAAGTCTCAGGACACAGATAAAATGCAGACAATTTCTTAGCCAGACTATAACAGGAATGGCCTTTAGTCCAGTTACCAATAGTGTCCTCCTTTTCCTCTAAACCCTATTGAGCTCTGTCTTCACTGTCCACAGTCCTATTGGTATTCTGGTCTTCTGAGCTCCCACCAGAATCAACCATTAAGTCATGCTAACAAAAACTAAAAGCATTTCCAGCTTGCACTGCTAAACATCTCAAATTCCTCCCACCAATTCCAAAAAGCTCAAAAAACTTCTGAACAAGCTGGTTAGTCACAGCAACGTCACAGCAACTGGGTTAGTCACAGCAACGTCCCCACTTCTCAGTACTAATTTCTGCTTTAATCAGCTTTTTCACTGCTGTGACTTAAAAACCTGACCAGAACAACTGTGTAGGATGAAAAGTTTATTTAAGGGGTCATAGTTTCAGAGGTCTCAGTCCATTTACAGCTGACTTCATTATGGCAGAAGAGTATGGCAGAGAGAAACAGCTCACAAGATGATCAGAAAGCAGAGAGAGAGAGACTCCACTTGCCAGATATGAATATATACCCCAAAGCCATGCTCCCAATGCCCACCTCCTCCACCACACCCACCACTTCAGTTACCACTCAGTTAATCCCATCAGGGATAAATTCACTGATTAGGTTAAGACTATAGATCTATCATTTTTCTTTCAAACCTTTTTGCATTGTATATTACATGTGAACTTAGGGGGGCACCTCACATCCAAAACATAACACATGGATTGTTGGGATGTGAAAATAAATGCATTAAGTCACTTTTTTAAATCAAGGATACTAGTTTCCTGTGGCAATTTTAACAAACTGTCACAAACTTGATGTGTTAAAGCAATGTACAGTTATTCTTTTATAGTTCTGGAGGGAAGTCAGTTTCATAGGGTTGAAATCAAGGTGTGGGCAAGGTGCTTCTTCCAGATGCTCTAGGAGAGAATCTGATTCCTTGCTTTTCTAGATTCTAGAGCTATATTCCTTACGTTGCTGGGCTTGTGGTCCCTTCCTCCATCTTCAAAGCCAGCAGTGCAGTCAGTGTCTTTCACTCTCTCTCTGCTTCATCACATTGCCTACGGTCTCTGTAGCCACATCTTTCTCTGTCTCCTTTTTATAAGGCCAATTGATAATTATAGCTTGGCACCACTTGAATGATCCATAGTAATTGCTCATGTCAAAATCCTAAACTTGATTGCAACTTTGAAGTCTCTTTTTGCATTGTAAATTAACATTCACAGGTCCCAGAGGTTAGGGTCTGAATATTGTTGGGGTCAATACTAAGACTACTGTATTGACAACTCACTCTAGTGAGGATTAACTCAGTGTTCCATGAGAACTTTCTTAATCCCTTTCAAGGGGAGACCTATGATGACCTCCCACTCGTCTCCATCTCTTACAGGTTCACAGCCTCAATGCCTTCACAGTAACGACCAAGTTTCAAACACAGGAACATTTGAGGGACAGACACTTCCAAACCATAGCCTGTTCAAGTGAAAACTTTCTATTTGAAATGCCCTTCAACAAGGAAGCACACAGTGGAGCGGGACGGTGGGGGTTGTGGGGGGATACCAGCTATTTTCCAGGCACCAGGTTGATTACTTTGAACTTCTTCAATCATGGAAAGAAATAACTTTTCCTTCCTTGCTTATGATCTTATCTTGAATTTTGATTTTCTACTCCTTCTCAACATGCAACAAATGCTTTCATCCTTTGTCTTATTGGATGTTTGAACGCTTCATCATTGTACAGAACACAATATTGATTTTGATCAAATAACTCATTTTATAATTTAAAAAAAAGAAGGAGCATAAGGGACTTACTAGGCTTATCATGTCTCCTGTTAGTTGTAAGCTTATGCTCTCTCAGAATATAGAAAAGCACTGTTGTGACCCAGTTACAGCCCAGCTGGTAGACCATATTTTGCAGGACACAGTATGACCAGAAGCTGCGGATTCTCCCATTACCAGAATGGATTGATTGTGAGAGCAGGAGGTAGAAGTGAATGTGGAATTCTCATATTTACACATGCATACAAAATGTCCTTTTAATTTCTCAAATCTGAAATACTTTGGTCAAGGGATTTTAGGGACTAAGGTATAAATGCCTTCATCATGGGACAATAATTTCTTCAAACATAAACCGTGTAAGACTTTTCAGCTACTAGGTGAATATCCACCAAAAAGATAGAGGGAGAGTAGAGAAAGAGAAAGAGGCACAGTCAAGCAGATGGTGCTGGAGGCACTGTTAGAAATTGTGACTGGAACCCTGGATGTGACAGCCTCATGAAGTGGCAGAGTAAATGTAGGCTGTCATCCACATAAAGTAATAATTTAAATGTGACTTGGTGGGGGAATGAGCATCTGGCTTTCATGGAACCTGGCAGAATCTCACCATGGTCAGAAAGAACACTGCGATCAGATGTCCAGTGAAATCCTGGGGATACTCAAGAAGTCATGATTGTTGAACACCCTCCAGCCTAATATCAGCTCCTATGCTTTATTAAGTATTTGTCCTTTGAACATAGCAGCCCAAATTTCCTACCAGTAAACCATTTTCTGCTCACAACACAATATTTACTGCAGGGCATGTTCTTATTGTTCAGTTCCCACGAAAACATCAAAATCACTTCAACTTAAAAGCATTTTACCTAGTGTATTGAATGGATTTCTGAAAGAACAAATGGAAGTAAATTCTCCTAAGCATACACTGATGAAGAACTATTTCATGCTAAGTCATTGAATATAAGACTACTACATGTTAGGTTTAGTTCAGGGGATCTCAGCCTTTATAGGGACATGAATTGTTTTGACTGTCTAGTGAAGCCTATGGTACCTTCCTTGGTATAATGGTAAGTCTGCAAACAGACAAACGAACATAGGATCACAAAAGAAACCAAAAATACAGAAATGTAATCATCAAAAATAGCAAGAATTCAAGATTTGAAATAGTAATATATGTACTTTTTTATTAATATACAAACTATTGTTCTTTAGCAGTGGTCTGAAGTTTGCTGTAATTTCAATTTAGTTTTAAGCATGAATGATATTTTGCAACTGTAACTACTTACTAGAATGTAATGAAAGTATCAGTTATTTCATGATGACACAAGCATGGTTGTTGCTGTACTACTGTATTTTGTTAACAACATTAGTAATGAGAAGAAATGCTAACTTTTTAAATTAGAAGTTAATGAAAATAAAAGTTTGTACTTTTTTGACACGTGAATTTAAAGATCACTGAATTCTATATAGAATGCCTTGGTTTAGGGCCCCTAGAGAATTCCAAAATTTCTGAGGGGTATCTGCAGGATTTTTTTTTTTCACATAATAACGACTATTAAGGTTTTTGTATCTAAATGTCACTGATTTGACAGATGGCCTTCTTATATACATTTGAAGGTATGCATCTTACCCACTTATCTGCTTTGTTTCATGGAACTGTGTACTTCTCTGGATTCTGAAAATTTTCTGTTCCTGAAGTTCATCTCTCAAATGTAATAGAAGAGTTCTCCTTTCCATCTTTTTCTGTTTCATCATCTCCAGTCTAAGAAAGATTTTTTTCTTCTGCCAGGCAAAAATTGGCTGACACTGTTGATCTACAGATTATACATTCAAATAAATATTTTGGTCCATAATTTATGTGCCAGTCAAACATGAATATGAGTTTTTACCAGAGATCACTTTTGCATAATGACATTGTTCACTAGATATAACATTAAAATAATATTCATTCATAAAATTACACTTATACAAATTTCATTCTTCAGCCTTTTGTGGAAATTTTGAGAAGACTTCCAATGACTCAAGTCTTGTACATGACATCATGTCATGAACAAATCGTATCTTGTATTTAATAAATTTACTCTCCTAGTCCTCTGGAATTGACAATATGAAAACAAAAAGAAGGCATGCATGAAACCAAAATAAATACAGAGGTGCAATGATTATATGGGTCCTAAGAGGGGTGTTCTGCTGGTAGGTTGAAGAGAGTGAAGTTGAATGACAAGATTTTTTTTGTCAGACATGAGATTGGTGCTGTTGTTTAGAAAAGAGGGGTGCAAGATGGCAGCAGGAGGAAGAAAGGTTTTTCACATGAAATGGAGTTCAGAGGGAAACTCAGTTGGGCAGGAAGAGTGAGAAACGTGTTCAGAGGAGGACAGTTATGCTTTGGAATGTGAGGTGTTCCCCAAAAGCTCATGTGTGAGATAGTGCAAGAAGGTTCAGAGGAGAAATGATTGGGTTGTGAGAGTCTTAACCCAATCACTGATTAATCCCCTGCCAGGGATTAACTGAGTGGTAGCTGAAGTGGTAGGTGACTGAAGGAGGTGGGAATTGGGGCGTGGCTTTGGGGTATATATTTGTATCTGGCAAATGGAGCCCTCTCTGCTTCCTGATCACCATGTGAGCTGCTTCCCTCTGCCACACCCTTCCTCCTTAATATTCAATCTCACCTTGAGCCCTTAGGAATGGAGCCTACTGTCTGTTGATGGAGACCTCTGAAACTGTGAGCTCCAGAATAAATCTTTTCTCCTTTTTCCTCTCCAATTGTGCTGGTTGGGTCCTTTAGTCACAGCAGCAAAAAAGCTAAAACAAGGACTCACAAGGAATTAGGACCATATTGATGGGTTTTGGATTATAAAAGTGATAGATATTGGAAAAGATGGATAAAGTGAGAAATATTAGATGAAATGAATATAATCAGTTTCTGATACAATAAAATTTTCAATTTGATTCAATAACATAAAAATAAGAAAGTGCTTATTGGGTTTTATTTTATTTATTTATTTATTTATTTAATTTTTATTTGTTCTAATTAATTATACACGACAGCAGAATGTACTTTGGTTCACGAATCATGAATGGAGTACAACTATTCATTTCTTTGCGCAAACATACATTAAAGGAAGATAAAAACCAGAATTATTAATTGACAAAATATTCTGGAACCATATGTTGGTAAAATTATACTTCAAGGATATAGACTATATTCATTCAATGTGTGTATTAAGATATATATAACATTTGATTACTTTTAATCCTTTATTATGCTAGGAAGTGTTGCCACAAGCAAATGTCCCATATTCAATGAAATTCAACATCAAAAGTAAATATTGACATATTTGTTTACCTCAGTTTTGTAATTTTATAATTTCTAAAGTCAGATTTTCATTAGAAAATATTTACTCAAAGAGCTGTATATCTATTTGGAATTTTTAGTCATTTGTCAATTTGGCTATATTTCATTAATGTTGGCTCTTTCTTTCCCTCAAACTTTCCTCATCAACCAAATATTCTTTGTAGACAAGTAAATTTTACTCTTCTAAGAAAGTGTATGCCTTAACCTAAAAAGCTGTATTTCAGGTCCAGAAGTTATCCAGTTGGTATTATACATCTTAATAAAATGTATAAAAGCTACTTTCTATAGTTTTGCACTCTTATTCTAGATGTTTTAATTCCATTATTGTCCAATTGGTAGCAGAAATAAAAACAGTGTTGAAGCATCTATTAACATCTCTTCTGTGTATATACTCAAGTTTCATTCTTCTGTTTTTTTGGTCAAAGTAATTGACACAAATTAACTATAATTTTTTAAATTTAGAATAGACATATTATGAAACAATTACTTGCTCAAAAGATAGCATAAAATATTTTCATTAGTTTCTTTCAGGTTTATTTCATGAATAGCCTAATTGGTTAACAAAAAATTTCTAAAAAATCTCTTACCTCTTCTAATTATGCATTTACTCAATGTTATGGTTCCATGTGAGGTGTCCCCCCAAAGCTCACATATGAGACAATACAGGAAGTTTCAGAGGAGAAATGATTGGGTTGTAAGGGTCTTAACCCAATCAGTGAATTAGTCCCTGATGGGATTAATTGAAGTGGTAGATTGTGACTGAAGGAGATTGAATTGGGGCATGGCTTTGAGGTATTTATTTTGTATCTGGAGGGTAGAGTCTCTCTCTCTCTGCTTCCTGATGATGCAAGCTGCTTCTCTCTGTCACGCTCTTCCACCATGATGTTCTGCCTCACCTGGACCCCCAGCAATGGAGCAGGGCTTCTGTGGACTAAGAGCTCTGAAACCATGAACCCTCAAATAAACTTTTCCTCCTCTATAATTGTGATGGTTGGGGCATTTAATCACAGCAGTGAAATAGCTGACTAAAACAGACAATGACCATGAAAGTTTCAAGGATACTTATTCTAGTTTATTGAGTAAACGCATTCTTTCATGATGGAGTTATACCAGTTTCTTGAATGAAAGCTTCTTTTAGAATTTTTAAAACAAAATTGAAATGCACTTATATAGTTTAATACTATGATTTTAAAAATGCTTGTAGCACTAAAATGAAAGATTTTTACATAATATTTGAATTCTGAAAAAAGAAAATTTAAGCATAAGTAAAAATTTTTACTTTTTCTAGGAAAAATCCTTTCAAGAACCAAGTAAATTAAAAAAAATTGCAACCAACTGTCCCTCCCATTTCTTCTTCCACCACTATCTTTTATAATGGAAAAAACATGCATTTTTCAAAGCAACACTATCTAGAGTGGTAATATAAATATACATTTATTACCAAAATCACTAAAACTATAATCATGCTCTTTCTTCACTTAATCCTTAAATAAAACAGAAAAATAGAAAGATGCAAAATGTTTCCTGAGCTTCTAATCTTACAAACTGAACTTTATTTGATTCTTGAAGGAACTCCTTTGTTGAGTTTCCAGAGTCAGGTTTAAATAGCTAACTCCCCAAACTTCAGAGTGAGGATCACGTAAAATTTCTAATTTCAGGAGTTTCTCTAAGATTTATCTTAAATCTTCTAACACAGTATATTTCTATAAGAAACCACATTATTTCACTTAAATATGAAGCAATCTTTTATGTCCACAAAGCTCTTTTTGAATGCAACTGGACCCATGTGAGGGCAAAGAATAAATGGGATATAGGGTAAAATGATAATCTGACCTTCTGCTTTTCCATTAAAAATAAAATAAAATGCAGCATTTCTGAGCTTTGTGAAAATGATGTTGCTATGGTGACTGCCTTTATGAATCCCAATGAAACTGATGTTAGCAACGTTCTTCCAATTTTGACTGCCGGTGAGTTAAGGCTGCTTCTATATCCAGATCTTTGTACTTGTTGAATATGCATCTCCAGGGCACAGAGTGGCATGTAAGCCTGTTAGGAAGTCATCTTTTCCCAAAAGAAATTAGAAAATAAGGAGATAGGATATTGTCACTTTCCAGGAAAGAGACTCATTTATGCACTGTATGGTGAATATTCATAAAAATATCTTTCTGTACTTGTTCTGCACACTGGAGAAAAGAAGAAAGAGCATAAGAAGTAAAAAATTATTTTGGGGTGTTTTTAATAGCTTTCTTTATGGAAATACTGCATAAGCAATATTTAAACATGTTAATTTGATCTGCGTTAACTGTAAAGAAACATAGAATACACCAAAGAAGATTTTTTTCAGTAAAATCTAGACATTTTTATGACAATAACAGATGTCCTTTTCTATGTTTCTGTATACAAACACAAACTTCTCTTTCCAAATGTTACTTTGATCCCATTTGTACTGTTTAGGAAGAAGACACCAAAACTCAAAGCTACTCAAACCAAATCAAAAGGAAAACATGTTTCTTAAATGTAAAGACACTAATGACCAAGCTGAGAAAGGGTGAAATAGCTTTCCTTCATTAAGAGTTTTAATACAGTGTTGTACTTTAATTTGCAAGGTGTTAATTTCTAACATATTGTCCCTTTTAAAGCTGATGGTTTGAATAGTATCAAAAATATCACTGGGAGCTTTTCCCCTGTGTTAAGGCATTATTCCCAAATGTCCAAATAATTTTCCAGGTCCTTTGAAAGTGAAGACAAAAACTTTATTTTCCTGCTGGGGCCAAAAGCATAGAGAACCAATCAGCTCTCTGCAATGTTCCACCACGATTGCAGGTAGCAACCAGCTTAAAAAGAACTAAAACCACAAGGAAGGGGTGGGGGGTAGAAGAAGCAATTATAATGACAAGGTACACTTTATAAAGTACCAAGTTACAATTTCTCAGAAATGACATTCTCAGAGTAACAATTTGTCATTAGTCCCATAGAGCAAGGCTACTGTGGTCAGGGTTCAAGTAGGTGGGAGTGGAGGTGTTAACTTCTATGGGAGTGGGCTCATGTGGAAGTGGGGAGCCACTTCACACAGGGTGAGGTGTCTGAACAAGATGGAGTAGGTCTGGGTTAATTTTTAAATCAGCCCATAACATTCCCCCCTTTTCTAGAAAAATCAAATCCTTGATTCTGACTCTTAAAAGGGCCATCAGGAGAAAGGGGAATTTTTTGTCCAAAATGAAAGCCAAGTTGTATCCTTAGGTCCACCTCAATAGGTGTCTGTCTTGACATAAAACCAGGAGGGATAATAAAACAAGAGAGATCCCTACAGTTAGGTGTGGGTGAGTCATCAGGACACGTATATATCACGTCACCTCAGGGTATATGATTGCCATTAAATTGGGGAACTGAATCATCCAAATGCACAGTTAACTAAGGCTTATCCAGGTCTGTCTGACCTGGTCTAGGGATCCATTTATCTACTTGAGCTAGAATTTCCTGGGGAGAAGACATGCGAAAATTATAACTGGGGAGTTCAGTAGCCTGGACCTTAGGATATAGTTCAAAAGAAAACACATAATTAGCATTGTTTTTTTGTTTGTTTTAGTTTTATCTTTAGAAGATGGATGAGACTTTAGAAGATGAATGAGATCCCAGTGGGCAGTTCAGTTCTCTGCAGGAGGAGTCTTGGCGAGCTTCACTTGGGTATGAAGAATCCATGCAGTGAGATTGTCCACCTTTATGGTCGTTGAGGTGATCAGGATGATGGACCTGATCATCTGGGACCTCTGGAGCTGGGTATCAGCCCTTTCTTTTGGAACTGTTTGATGTAGACCTGCCTCCTGTCTGGAACTGGTGGTGGAAACCAGCGGTCTCTTGGGTTGGTGCTCATGAAGGAATCTATAAGCCTTTTTTTTTGTATCTGCTAGAGAGACTTAAGGTAGTTAACCAGAGACTGGTGGCTGATTTCAGCCAAATGAACATCAGATACCTGGTGGAGTAAAGGGGGTGGTCTCCCATATGTGATCTCTAAGGCAGAAAGATTTTCCTTGTAAGGGTTGCATTAGGTCCACAAAAGAGCAATAGGTATTGGCCACCTAGCACTGTTATCTGATGCAAATTTACTGATGGTGCTCTTTAGAGCCTGGTTCATGTGTTCAACCTGCCCAGAACTTTGAGGCCATTAAATGCAATGAAGATTCTAGTCTATATTTAAAGCCTTTGATATTTTTTGTGCTATGGCTGCAGTGAATGTTGGCCCATTATCTGATCCTTTGGTGACAGGCAGTCCATAGCATGGTATGATCTCATTAAGGAGAAATTTTATTACAGTTCAGGCAGTCTCATTTTTGGTAGGATATGCTTCTGGCCAACCTGAGAAAGTATCCACAAAAACAAGGAGAGATTTATAACCATTGGAAAGAAGGAAGGCTGGTTTGGGGATATAAAGCTGGTGACCAGCTTGGAAACTTGAGCCACTTGTTTTGCTGTCTTATCTGTAAAATTGTTGCCCCTGATATCTGGAGAGTGTCCTCTTTGGTGACCCCGGCAGTGTATGATAGTCACCTGTTTAGGTAACCAAATTGCCTCAAGTAGGGCTAATATTTTATCTCTATTTTTTATGAACTTTCCCTCAGCAGTTAGTGACCCCTGCTCCCTGTAAATGGCTCTGTGCACATGTAAAGCAGAAAAAGCATATCTGTGTTCGGTGTAATTATTCACTTTCTTACCTTCGGTCCACCTTAAAGCCTGTGTCAGGACAAATAGTTCCTTTCACTGCACCAAGGTTGCTGCTGGGAGCGCCTGAGCCCAGGGTGACTTTGGTTCCTGTGATGACTGCAGCTCAGGGCCTTCGAGTTCCATCTATGATTTGGCTGCTGTCACCCATGAACAGAATAGCTTCAGCCTCAGTCAAAGGACCATCAGTCAAATTGGGCCTTCCTGAGGTTACCTGGTCAAGCATCTTGTTACCGTTGTGGAAGTACTTGGGTGGGCCATCCTTTGGCATCAGTGAGGTGGGGTTAAGGGTCCGCATTGGGGTAAAGGTGAGCTGAGGGTGGTCAAGCAACAGAATAATATGACTGTTAGTCTTTCATCTCTCTAGTGCACCATATTCAATAATATGACCGTTAGTCATCCATCTCTCTAGTGCACCATATTCAATAATATGACTGTTAGTCATCCATCTATCTAGTGCACCATTTAGGCTAGTTTAGCAGCCTCTCTACAAAGTGTGGGGTTGTCACTGTGAGGGATCGTTCCAAAGTTAGTTTATTGCCCTCCTTAACAAAAGGACAGTGGCTGCTATGAAATATAAACAGGCTGGCCATCTGGATGCTACCTGGTCTAATCTTTTGAAATAGATAAGCCATAGGCCTTTTTAAGTTCCTGGATCTTGGATGAGAACCCTCTTGGCGACTTTGTGGTTTTTTTTTTTTTTTTT
>JAJEJO010000467.1:1008093-1188089 GCA_020662805.1 Glaucomys volans | reverse complement strand
CCAACCTGTGTAGAACAGAGATGCCAGGCTTTCAAAAACACTCACTCACTTGAAGCAAGCCATAACAAAACAAATGGAATATAAAACAAGCAATAACAAAGCCCCTTACTTTGTCTCTCCAGCCAGGGAGAGTTTTAAAAGACATTTTTTTCTTTCTCATTACAAAAATTCTATCTATTTAAAAACAGAGGATGTATCACCAGACTGAGGATCAAAGAAGTAAAGGCTGCAACACTGAGTGAATGGAGTCTAGACACTGTACTAAATGGAAGACCACTAATGCACTTTGGAAGAATCCCAGCCCCTTGGGATCAATATGGCAGGAATTAGCCATAAGGTCCTCTCACCCAGGAAAGATGGAGACCACACTCCTGGGTTGTTTTGCAGGACTCTGCGTCATGGGGGTAACATTACTACATCCACTTGTTCATTGTCCTCAATTAATTGGTGTTTATTCAAATTTTGAAGTGAAATGTTCCAGTTTCTCAGGGGTTTATTAAAATGTTGGGTTCCTAAGATTATCAATGTAATAGTGGTATTCTATGTTTCCTATTCAGCACTGTCTCAAAAAAACCCTGTGAGAGAGGAACTAGCAAACCTGTTTTACAGATGCAGACACTGGAGCACAAAGACATGAAAGGATCCCAATTTCACACACTCTACAAGAAGCACTGTCAAACAAAAATTCTACATTTTTATATTAAAAAAATCTATTTGTTACTCTCACCGATTGTTGTTTCATGGTTTCAAGACTGAGATTATCATTTGCATCTTTCTAAAACAAACATTGATTTCTAAAAGAGGGCTTCTGGGGTACCTATCCTAATGACTCTTATTTGAAATTAGAAGTCAGTGAGACAGGAAGCCAAGCAGCTGAGGCGGAGATGTTTTGAGGGTGGGAGCAGAGCAAGGTGTTTGCCTGGGTTTTTGTCCACTCTCTGGATCATTCCGAGGGGCACTGAGGAGAGTGAAAGAGTAGCAAGATTCCATTTCACTAAGCAGATTTTAACTCACCTTTAATTCAGCATCTATGGCTCTTTGCAAATCCAACATCCCATTATTCCTCTGAAGTATCATTGGTTGACTTTTTTAATCAGTGTTGGCATGGACACAGATCTAGTAAAAAACAGGGTATTCTAATATAATTTACATTTTTTCTCAATTACCATTTAGCTCATCTTATATTTGCCACATGGTAAATTTGACTACATTCCAGATATGAGACCTCTGATATTTTATATTTTATAAATAACATTTAGTGCTATTTTTCTTAATTGAAAAATAATATATGTGTATTGAAGGGCATTTGGAAAACATATAAATCCATGATAAATTAAACAAAGATCACTGCAGTATAACCACCCAGAGACAAAGACAATTAACAGTGCATGATATACAGGTTTTTTTTTTTTTTTTTTTTTTTACTGTGCACATGCACATATTTTTAAATAAAATTGAGGTCATTGTATCTATCCCAATTTACAACCTGCTTTTAAAATATTTAGTAATATACTATGAATAGTTTTTAAACTCACTAATGGTCTTCTAAAACTTTATTTTTAAAAGCTGTGTTTTAGTTCCATAATTTCAAAAACTAACTTATAATTGTCAAATTTTGTATTTTCCTAACTCTTGAACTATTATACATCATTGCATATAAAAATTTTTACCCATCTATTTCTGTGAGGGATGCTTTGGGCTACAAATTCAGAGAATCTAATTCACAGTATCTTAAATACTATATATTCTTCCAGTGCAGCCAGACATCTGGAAATGGGAATCCAAGGCTAGTGAAGTTGCTGAATGATGCCGAAGGCACAGGCTGCTCTGCTCCTTTCCCTCCCAGGCCTGAGCACCTGCTGTCCATGTTTATGCTTTTGGAGTTCAATACTATATGGCTACCATAGCTCCAGACATCATGTATCTGCTTGAGGCAGGAAGAAGGGAAAGGCAGTGATTTCAGCCACACCCAGCAGATTTCTACTTATCTTTTGACATGCACCCTTGTCAAAATGATAACAAGAAATCTAGAAAAGTCTCTTCCAATCTCCATGTAGAATGTGGTCAAGGGAGGACAAAGGTGGAAATAGGTGTTAGCTGGCTGGCAGTGTCTGCCACAATATCGATAATACAAAATAAGAGCTACCCCCATAGTAATGGTTTCTAAAAGAAATAGCTTTAGAACTGTATCCTTTCTTCTGATGTAAAATTAATATATGTTCATTGAAAAATGAGCAAAAAACCCCTGAGATAATCATAAAGAAGAAAACGAAATAATATTATGTATGTTGAATCTCTTTCCTATACTAGCTCAGAAAACTCCACATGGAGGCAGAATTAGGGGTAGTTCCAACAGATTGTAGTAAATTTTCAAGATAATTACTAATCCTAATAAAAAGCTGATACACAAGGGTGCAAAAGTTCAGTGCCATTAACTCTTTCTGGACTGTGTCAGATAAACTGTGTCTACCCTCATTAACTTCATTGACTATTAAGGACAAACATTAACATAAATAAACATATATTAAGTTATGCTTAGTAATATAGTTATACATACAATACTGACAGTGTAGGGCAGAAGTACTTCTTAGGGGAAAGAAGTCAAGAAAAGATTCTCAGAAAAAGATGATTCTGGAATTGCATTTTCAAGTTGATTTGGAATTTTCCATGTAGACAAGAATCAGTTGCAGTGATGGAAATGAATGTCTGAAATTCAGGAAACCGCATGTAGAGAGAATGAACAGAGGAGTACAATCAGAGAACACATGCTGGAAATTTCCAGCAGATGAGGGATCCGCAGATTGTAGGGTTTGAGAGGCAGAGGTTTAATAGGAGCAGAAAATGCTGGAAAAATAATCACAAACCAAGACCCCAAAGTCCTCACGCTACATGCAACAGAATGGCCACTCCCTTCTGCCCGGGGGCTCACGAGGAGCTCTGAGACAGAACCTGAGGCAGAGAGTGTCTTGTTCACAAGGACTACTGTGTCCAAAAATGTCTTGTCGACTCTCTGTGAGTCTAAAATGACCAGTTTCAGAGACAATCACACCAGTCAGCGCTGCCTCTATAGAGACATCTTCTTGGAGAACACACCCCAGAGGTACTACTGCATTCCCTACTCTAATGGGAGCTTCTCTGCCCGAGAATTGCCATCAGCATCCTCCTCCTCATTCCAGCAACTTTAATATCTTCAACAACTTCTTCGTTTCCATCACCAGACCCGGGAACTTCACATACATCACAAGAATCCCAAGCAGTTAAAACTCTATCCACAGGGTTAGCTTTCTGAATTCTCTGTTGTGGGCTTGGTCCTGAGATGGAGCTGAGTATGTCAGGCTCAGGTCTAATTCCTGCTTTTTTTGCCCTCCCCCAATTTTAAAGGAACACTTCTACATTTTTTTAATTTATATTGTTGAGGGATGAGGATTTTTTCTACCTCTACCTCTTACCTGGGCCCTGAAACATTTTACTGGGTTTGATAGCCAGCACATACCAAATCTGGGAAGGGAAACAGAAGGAAGCCCTCTGTGTAACAATTCAAGGCACACAGCAAAAAGGAAAGGGAACTCAGCCTAATAAAGCCCAAGAGGTATGGAAAAGGACACTGGAAAGATTGCATTGTCTTATGGATATTTGACTCTACAAAACAATTTCCTTTCACCTCCCTGCTCCAGGGAAAAAAAATCTAAAACAATGGGAAGACTTATGCCAAGAAGACAAGTAAGAGGAGAACATATAGGAATAGGAGGAGATGGAGAAGAAAGGGTTTAGAAGTCAAGGGCATGGCAAGGGAGAAGTTGAAGAGAGCCAGGACTCAGAGAATGGTAAAAGTCCAGGCCAAGCCCACTAATCCTAAAAGCCCTGTCTAGCCTGTTAAGGAGCTGGTGGGATGGGGAGAATGGCACGGAGAGCCATGCTCAATTCCCTGCTAATTCCTAGACTCTGTGGGGAATCTAATAGGCAGGGCACAAAGGTACCCTGCTGCAGACTCTTGGGCTAAATCCCTTCCTAGCTGTGAGATTTGAGGTGTATTAACTCTGCTATTTCTCACTTTTCTTGTCTATAAGATAAAGATAAGAATGCTGCATACTTCATAAGTGGATGATAGTGTAAAGGAGATAAAATATACAGAGTGCTTACATAGGTTCTTAGGGTTCAGCAGACTTCCCCTGGGAAGGGCTGGATGATAAATATTCTTGACTTTGCAGCCCAAGTGGTCTCTGTCTAAACTACTTACCTGATCTTGTAGCAAGAGAAAGTGATCATAGACAGCATGCAAACACATGGGCATGGCTGGGTTCCAATAAAGCTTTGTTTTGAAAACAGGCTATGGACCAGATGGGGCCTGTAGCTACGGTTTGTGGATTCACAGTTTAGGGCATTAGTAGACATAGCTAATCATATAGATTAGTTGCCATATTATTATTATCATTATTATTATTTGCTGACTACCATATCTTTCCTGATCCTTTTTGTTTGATGGCTAGGCAAGAGTAAAATTTCTACATTAATGCTCTATCTCATTCTTCTGAAGTCCAAGTCATAATAAAGAGATTACATCAGATTGGAATTCCCCATAAAATTTATTTTTAGAAATTAATCCTAATTGAAATGAATACATAGACACACACACACACACACACACACACACTCCCCACACAGACACCACTAGACTCAATTTTGCCGAGCTCCTTCTGCCACAAATTGTTGTAATCCTCTGACGTTCACACTCTTTCCCAGGACAATTTGGGTTTTAAGATTGCCTAGTAGGATTCAGGCTTTTACCCGGCTTGCACATGAGTGAGAGCCAGTTTTTAACAAGACCGCTTCTCCTTGACACCATCCTCACTGCCATCCCTGTTACTATTATCCAGAAAATTCCCACTTCTCAAAGAGAACACCCAGGTTCCAAGAGTTTGCTTTGCCAGTGCCTCGGCATCTTTCCCACGGGCCCATCTGCTTGCACTGCTCTGTCAGGGCCCAACGGCTCAGAGCATATGGCTGGGACTTCTTATCTTCAAGCATTACTGTTGAAAAATACTTGAGAACACAGATTTGATGTGGGTGGTAAGTTGGCCCAAAGAATCTTGGTCTATTTGAAAGTCTGGGTCTCATGAGGAAATTACCTGAAGTCCTTGAAGAAGAACATTTCCATTTTCATAGTGCAGAAGCCAAGAATAATTGAAAATGATTATATATTAGAATGACATTATTCAACTTATACAAATGCAGAGAGAGAGTCTCAGAAAGTTTGAAGGACGTGCCCCAGTTGATACTGGCATAAAGTAGCAGACACTCAACTAGTTTGCAAGTTTTCTATTGCAACAAGGCTCTTTAGATTTGTATTTACTTAACTAGATCATTCCATTTTGTATTAATTCCAAATAAGTGGAATTGTGCTACACATTGGGATAATAAATGGTCTGTTAATAGAAGATGTAGCAAAATTAAATCTGGGTGCAAACACAACATGACAAAAAGAATTGGAAAAACTAGATCGAAGTCAAGTGGACAAATGATTTTCATCTAAATTTGAATATTTTCAACAATAGGACACATTTTATGGAGTTGTTGAGTTCCATGCAACCATAGACATTTCAAGAACTAGTTTTCTGGAGGATGAATCAATAAATAAGATAATTAAAGTCCTTGTTCTTGTGCAGTTTACAATCTATTAGGAGGTTATTGAGCTATTACAAACCAAAGGCACACTTGAAGGGCTGAGCTGTAGAGAATTTCATTGGAGATATACCAAGTTATGGGAAAGGATAAGGAAAGCAGAGGAAACAGGAAGCCCCTGAGGACTGACAGACATGGGGAACTGTTCCACCTCTGGGGTTGAATATGCAAGCAGAGGTTGACTGTGTGATCCAAGCCCAGGGAGAGCCTTGGAAGAGGACTGCTTAGTAGGGCCATGTTGCAAAGGACACAGCCATTGGCAACAAAGCTACGGCAAGGCAAGGAGAACTTTCCTGCTTCCCAAACTCCTTCCCATGGTTCCTGATGGCAGAATTCCACCAGTACCCAGAATGTTAAAGGAGTCTGGGTGATGGAGACTACAGGGTTCAGCCTCCAGAGGCAGAATGTGGTTGAAAACTGAAGGGAATGGACTTTTTAGGAGGAGGGATAGGAAATGACGGATAACCAAACAACCATCTTATTGATGACATCTTCTCCAAGTCTACCCATGAAGGTCACACAGCAGGACCTCAACACTTTCTTATCTCATGGAGAATGGTTTGATGAGAATAAATGGGTTTGGAACATCAGCTAAGCATGGGCTGGCACCCCATCTTATTTTTTACTGGTGGGATATTGGGCAATTTCCTTTGATTGTTTGTTCTAATTTTCATAACTTTAAGATGGGGATAATAATGCCTTCTTCTTAGGGTCTTGGTAAAAAATAAGCATGTTTATCTAAACACCTTGTATGTAGGAAACTTTCAAATAGTACTACATTCTTTCCTTCCATCTTTTATGCCATTGCGTCCTTATTACTATAATAATTCTAGGAATTTATAGTCCAACAAGCATAAAATCCAATGTTGAACATAACTGGAAAATATTTTAACAAACTTAAACCTGTTTTAAAAAATCCTTCAAAATGATAGCAAAAGTAAAATAATGCTGGTCTTAAAAGAGATTAAGGAACCCAACCTAAAGATTACAGTCATCTAAAATTCCACTCCCTGAAATAGCTTTTTGATTTCTACATCAGAACATTTTGGACAATCACTTTAAAATGCTGTAAAAGTTATATCCCTGGGGTGATCAATGTGCTTCAAATCCCTCCCTACCTACTCCTCTCCTGCAGAGTTATTGTATAAATCCAGAATTGATTATCTCACTCTCCTCTCTTATACACATCTCCCACACACCTTAGCACAAAGTCTAAACTTCTTAGCAAAACATGCAAAGATCTTCCCAAACTCCAAAATATAACCCAAATCCAATCTCCTGACACTCTACACAGGAAATCAGCTGCATGGAACCACTTGCATTTTGCAATATATTTTTATGTTTCTGTTCACTATATTGTTCCCTGTGGACAATATCTTTTTTCTTGCCCAGGTAAAAACCTTATTCATCTTTTAAATCTTGGCCTCAGTGTTTGTCCTATCCTCTTTGGAAAACAAGTCATTCCCTCCCCTCTGTTTCCATAGCAATTTGTTGTAATTCCTAATGTTGCCCTGTGTCAATGGCTAGCGATAAATCGGGCACCCAAACTAGATTATGAGCTCAACTCAACTTATGTTCCATGTACAGTGGTTCCATCTCTGTATGTACCATAGATAGTGAATGCCTTCTGACTGTATGCATATATTCAGAACAGGAAGGATTTATTAAGGTGGGCTTTTAAGGAAAAGCAAATGTGAAGTGAATGTTAAAATGCGTGAGATGCAGGATATATGTGCTTTAATAAAGAAAAATGGAAAAATTATGTTAGCTGGAATAGATGCCAAAGCCAGCACTTTGAGGATTTAAAGAAGCAAAAATATTTGCACAGAAGAGGACATAGGCATGGCACAGTCCATCTTTCTGGACTCAGCCTTCCCTGGTCACTTCACTCCCTGAAAATTGATCTCTGCCCTGGCTCAGTTCTGTAGCTAAGATAATCTTTGGCATGTGTTTGGCTGTTGTTCCAGACTTTTCCTCTCCTCCTCACTCAATTACAAGCTTCCTGAGGCCACAAGTCAGTATCCTCAACCCATGTATGCACATGAGCGATGTTTTCCTTGAATGAAAAGATGACAGACTTCAAATCCCTCACCCAGGACTGATTTTGTTGCAAGGGACACCACAAAGACATCATGGCCTGTCTGAGCCTACCTTTTCTCTGTCCCCATTCCCAAAGAGAGAAATGCTTACTTATGCATTTGCCTAATAGGTATTGTGTGCCTGCTGTATGTTGGTTCTTCTCAAGGTGCTGGGGAAATTAGAGAACAAGGCAAAGTCTTTGACTTAATAGATTTTACTTGTCCCTGAGGGAGGCAGATAATGAGTAAACAAATATGAAAGACCATATTTCCAGGAACGATAGGGCCATGAAAAAAACAAAGCTCAATTTGGGTCATGGAGTGATGGAGTAGCACCTGGGAGTGATTTTCCAGAGTGGTGGTGAAAGGCAGGTGCTCTCTGATCTGAGACAAATACATTGTAAGAAGCAAGGACTCATCATGAGAGTGCATTAAAATATCTTAAGACTTTCTCGACCAGCTATTGAGCCTGCTCATAAGCTGTTTAACACATCCCTCCAAGGGAGCTGAGGTCTGTGGAGCGTGATTTTTTTTTTTTCTCCAGAATCCTTCAGCATCCATTACCAATAATTTGATTAGTCTCTGAACAATTTCTTTCAATATTTATTCAATTTCTCTCTAATATCTGAAATGAGATTTGGTCAATGTTAACTTTCAGGTTATTTTTTCCATAGACACATTGAAAATTAGATTTTTTTCTTAGTTTAGTCTATAAAGTCTCCTAGTCAGGGTTATTGGCCATCCGCAGGTTGGATGGACAGTAGCAGCAGATAAGTGAGGATTTTCATGTGCCTGGCATTGGAAGTGAATTCCTCTCACATCCATTCAATTCAAGAAACTTTTATATAATGCCAAGTGTTTATGCACTTGTTTGGGATACATTAGTGAATAAAACATTCAATTTTCCCTCCCATCCTGGAACTTGTTCTTGTAGAGGGAGACAGACAACAAATATAGGACACACACGAATTACAGAGCATGCATAAAAAGCGATGTGTGATGTGAAAAAAGAAAGTCTCTCCATGTGTGAGGGAATCGCTGGGAGGTGCCCTGGTGCTCAAGAGCGCCTCACACTGTACAGAGGAAGTATGCACAATGGGAGGTACCAGGTGTGTACGACCGGCCAGGGTGGCTGAAGTGGAAGGTGCTAGAAGAAATGTTGGAATGAAGAAATACAGGCAACAGAAACCAGATCCTTAAGGCCTGGAGGCCACTGTAGGGTTACTGGCTTCAATTTGAATTGACTTTCACTCTCTGTAGAAAGTAGACAGTCTCAGCTGGGCAAGGAGTGCACTCCTGTAATCCCAGGGGCTTGAGAAACTGAGGCAGGAGGATCAAGAGTTGAAAGCCAGCCTCAGCAACTTAGTGAGCCCCTAAGTAATTCAGTGAGACCCTGTCTCTAAATAATATACAAAAAAAAAAATGCTGGGGATGTGACTCAGTGGTTAAGTGCTCCTGGGTTCAATCCCCAGTCACCCCCAACAAAAAAGAGAAAAAGAAAGTGGACAGTCTCTAAAGTTTTGCTTCTTTCAACATGAATCCATGAGCCTAAAAATGTAATGCTAAAATAGGCAGGGCTAATCATCTCCATGATTGCAATTACATATTCCATTGGAGTTATATATATATATAGCTATGAATATATATATTCATTCATTTAATTCCCCCAAAACCTGAATTTAATATTATGTCATTTTATCTATCTATCTATCTAGCCTCTCTGTAGCATCTGCCGATCTATCTACCTATCATCTATTATCTATTATCTATTCTATCTATCTATCTATCATCCATCATCTATCACCTATTATCTATCTACTTCTCTGCAGCACTGTGATTGAACTAAGGAGCTTCTGTCTGCTAGGCAAGTACTCTACCACTGAGCTACATACCCACGTTTTATGTCAGTTTTGAATGAGGAAACTGAGGGTTGGAGATGTGAAGCAACTGTTCTAATATCTCGGCTAAGATATGGAGGACCAGGATGCAACTCATACACAGGAATATTTTATTTGAACCATCTCTACCATCCTCGCCATGACCTTCGTCCTTCTGGACTACCTCAGCATCAGTTAAGCCAATCACCTCTCATCCACTCTTTCCTCACTGGGGCAACCATCAATCTGACCAGGTGGCATCCCCATTCCCAATCATTGTTGTGGCCTTCAGGATTCTAAATGGATGAGAGGGCCATCCCTCCAGTCTTACCATCTCTCCTTTCTGGGCAAAGGTCAGGTTCATTCATTTTCATCCTCAGTTTTGCAGCAGATCCACTGCACAAGGTCTTATCTCAACAAGAAAAATATTTCCATTTCCCTAATTATTCCTACATTTCATATCTTGACTTAATCATCTCATTTTACCACCTCTTCCTACCATCTCTAAGATCCAAAACAAACAAAACAAAACAAAACACTTTGTTCTGTGAAATGCACTCTGATGTCTTAATAAGTATTTGTTAAATGAGTGAACACATAAATGAGTGAGAATCTGGCTCTAACACCCACATTATTCCCATGATATCCACTGTTCTCATTTGAAAGGTATTTTACATAAGCTTATGATTTGTACGGGAGGGTAGGCCAAAAAGAAGCTTTGCTCACCAGCCATAGATCTCTGCAACTGTTAGGCAGTTACTGCATTGTTCACGGTGGTGACAGACATGCTAATTCAATGACTCAACACATATTTGCTGATTTGTTCATTAAGGTAAAATTGAAATTATGTTCTATTTAACTTGTATGGGCAATTTGCAGCTTGCATTGTGCATTTACTTATTCAAGTTCACTAAAACATCATGAGGCCCCTATCATGAGGTTGTTGTCACAGTGTACCCCTGACATTGGTTTAACTCAGCATTTTATCAATGTACTGGTGACTCAGAATAAAGCTTAAAGTCATTCATAAAGTTTTCAAGACAAGGTCATTTTTTATTTTTATTTTTTGCTCTTAATGTATTTTATTTTATTTATTTTTTTATTCACACAATTCATATAATCATACATATACATAGGGTAATACTGTCTGTCTCAGTCTACTATTTTTCCTTCCCCCATCGCCTCCCATCCCATTTTCCTCTACAACATCCATACTTCCTCCATTCTTTCCTATCCCCCCCCATAACCCCCGCCCCCCGGGTGCCGTTATGTATCAGCATTTACTGATCAGAGAAAACATTTGGCCTTTGGTTTTTTGAACTTGGCTTATTTCATTTAGCATGATATTCTCCAACTCCACCCATTTACCAGCAAATGCCATAGTTTTATTCTTTTTTATGGCTGAGTAATATTCCATTATGTATATATATATACCACAGTTTCTTTATCCATTCTTCAATTGAAAGGCATCTAGATTGGTTCCACAATCTAGCTATTGTGAATTGAGCAGCTATGAACATAGATGTGGCTGCATCCCAATACTTTGCTGATTTTAAGACCTTTGGGTATAAACCAAGGAGTGGGATAGCTGGGTCAAATGGTGGGTCCATTCCAAGTTTTTTGAGGAATCTCCATACTTCTTTCCAGAGTGGCCGCACCAATTTGCAACTCTACCAGCAATGTACAAGTGTGCCTTTTTCCCCACATTCACGCCAACACTTATTATTGCTTGTATTCCTGATAATAGCCATTCTAATTGGAGTTAGATGAAATCTTAGGGTGGTTTTAATTTGCATTTCTGTAATTACTAGAGATGATGAGCACTTTTTCATATATTTGTTAATCACCTGTTTATCATCTTCTGTGAAGTGTCTGCCCAGTTCCTTAGCCCATTTATTATTGGGTTCTTTGCATTTTTTGGTGTAAAGTTTTTTAAGTTCTTTATAAATTTTGGAGATCAGTGCTGTGTCTGAAGTGTGTGTGGAAAAGATTTTTTCCCACTCTGTAGGCTCTCTTTTCACATTTTTGATTGTTTCTTTTGCTGGGAAAAAGCTTTTTAGTTTGAATTTGTCCCATTTATTGATTCTTCCTTTTATTTCTTGCACTATGGTGGTCATGTTGAGAACATCTGGTCCTAAGCCAATATGAAGAAGATTCGAGCCTACTATTTCTTCTATTTGGCGAAGAGTCTCAGGTCTAATTCCTAGCTCCTTGATCCATTTTGAGTCGAGTTTTGTGCAGGGTGAGAGATAGGGGTTTAATTTCATTTTATTGCATATGGATTTCCAGTTTTGCCAGCACCATTTGTTGAAGAGGCTATCTTTCCTCCACTGTATGTTTTTGGCACCTTTGTCTAGTATGAGATAACTGTACTTATGTGGGTTTGTCTCTGTGTCTTCTATTCTGTACCATTGGTCTATCTGTCTATTTTGGTGCCAATACCATGCTGTTTTTATAACTATTGCTCTATAGTAGAGTTTAAGGTCTGGTGTTGTGATACCTCCTGCATCATTCTTCCTGCCCAGGATTGTTTGGGCTATTCTGGGTCTTTTGTTCTTCCATATGAATTTCATGATTGCTTTTTCTATTTCTGTGAGGAATGTCATAGGAATTTTTATTGGAATTGCGTTAAATTTGTATAGCATCTTTGGAAGTATGGCCATTTTGATTATATTGATTCTGCCTATCCAAGAACATGGAAGATCTTTCCATATTCTAAGGTCTTCCTCAATTTCTTTCTTTAATGTTCTATGGTTTTCATTGTAGAGGTTTTTCGCCTCTTTTGTTAGATTGATTCCCAAATATTTTATTTTATTTGAGGCTATTTTGAATGGAATTGTTTTCCTCAATTCACTTTCAGATGATTCATCGCTTATGTAGATAAATGCATTTGATTTGTGTGTGTTTATTTTATATCCTGCTATTTTGCCAAATTCATTAATTAGGTCTAAAAGTTTCCTGGTGGAGTTTTTTGGGTCCTCTAAATACAGGATCATGTCATCAGCAAATAGTGACAGCTTGAGTTCTTCTTTTCCTATTTGCACACCTTTAATTTCTGTAGTCTGTCTAATTGCTCTGGATAGCATTTCCAGCACAATGTTGAATAGAAGTGGCGACAGTGGGCATCCCTGTCTTGTTCCAGTTTTTAAAGGGAATGCTTTCAGTTTTTCTCCATTAAGAATGATGTTGGCAGTGGGTTTAACATAACTAGCCTTTACAATGTTCAGGTATGTTCCTACCATCCCTATTTTTTCTAGTGTTTTGAGCACGAAGGGGTGTTGTATTTTGTCAAATGCTTTCTGTGCATCTATCGAAATAATCACATGATTCTTAACCTTAAGTCTATTGATGTGATAAATTACATTTATTGATTTCCTGATGTTGAACCAACCTTGCATCCCTGGGATAAACCCCACTTGATCATGGTGCACTATCTTCTTAATATGTTTTTGTAAGTGATTTGCCAGAATTTTGTTGAGGATTTTAGCATCTATATTCATCAGAGATATTGGCCTAAAGTTTTCTTTTCTAGATGTGTCTTTGTCTGGTTTTGGTATCAGAGTGATACTAGCTTCATAGAATGAATTTGGAGGGTTCCCTCCTTTTCTATTTCATGAAATACTTTCAGGAGTATTGGTATAAGTTCTTCTTTGAAGGTCTTGCAGAACTCAGCTGAGAATCCATCTGGTCCTGGGCTTTTCTTGGTTGGTAGGCTTTTGATGGCTTCTTCTATTTCATTGCTTGAAATTGATCTGTTTAAATTGTGTATGTCCTCCTGGTTCAGTTTGGGAGGATCATATGTCTCTAGCAATTTGTTGATGTCTTCAAGATTTTCTATTTTATTGGAGTATAGGTTTTCAAAGTAGCTTCTAATTATGTTTTGTATTTCAATGGTGTCTGTTGTGATATTTCCTTTTTCATCACAAATTTTAGTAATTTGAGTTTTCTCTCTCCTTCTCTTTGTTAGTGTGGCTAAGGGTTTATCTATTTTGTTTACTTTTCAAAGAACCAACTTTTTGTTTTGTCCATTTTTTGAATTGTTTCTTTTGTTTCAATTTCATTGATTTCAGTTCTGATTTTAATTATTTCCTGTCTTCTACTACTTTTGGTGATGAACTGTTCCTCTTTTTCTAGGGCTTTGAGATGTAATGTTAGGTCATTGAGTTGTTGACTTTTTATTCTTTTCTTGAATGCACTCAATACAATGAATTTTCCTCTTAGTACTGCTTTCATAGTGTCCCAGAGATTTTGATATGTTGTATCATCATTCTCATTTACCTCTAAGAATTTTTTATCTCCTCCCTGATGTTTTCTATTATCCATGCTTCATTCAGTAGCATATTATTTAGTCTCCAGGTGTTGGAGTAGTTTCTGTTTTTTCTTTTGTCATTGATTTCTAATTTCATTCCATTATGATCTGATAGAATACTCTACTTTTTTGCATTTACTAAGGGCTTCTTTGTGGCATAATATATGGTCTATTTTAGAGAAGGAGCCATGTGCTTGCTGCTGAGAAGAAAGTGTATTCACTTATCGATGGATGGAGTATTCTATATATGTCTGTTAAGTCTAAGTTATTCATTGTGTTATTGAGTTCTTTGGTTTCTTTGTTTAGCTTTTGTTTGGTAGATTTGTCAAGAGGTGACAGTGGTGTGTTAAAGTCACCCAGAATTATTGTGTTGTGGTCTATTTGATTCCTGTAATTGAGAAGGTTTTGTTTGATGTACATGGATGGGCCATTGTTTGGGGCATAAATATTTATGATTGTTATGTCTTCTTTATTTATGGTTCCCTTAAGCAGTATGAAATGTCCTTCTTTATCCCTTCTCACTAACTTTGGCTTGAAGTCCACTTTATCTGATATAAGGATGGAAATCCCTGCTTTCTTACCAAGTCCGTGTGCATGGTAGGTTTTTTTTCCCATCCTTTCACCTTTAGTCTGTGGATGTCCTTTTCTATGAGATGAGTCTCTTGAAGGTAACATATTGTTGGGTCTTTCTTTTTAATCCAGTCTGTCAGTCTATGTCTTTTGATTGACAAGTTTAGGCCATTAACATTCAGGGTTATTTTTGAGATATGATTTGTATTCCCAGTCATTTTGGCTTAGATTTGTTTTTTAACAAGACTTGGTTTCTCCTTTATTTGGCTTTTCTTTTAGGATAGTTCCTCCCTTTGATGACTTACATTGTTGTTGTTTGTTTCTTCCTCATGGAATATCTTGCTGAGAATGTTCTGTAGTGCAGGCTTTCTATGTGTAAATTCCTTTAACTTTTGTTTGTCACGGAAGGATTTTATTTCATCTTCAAATCTGAAGGCTAGATTTGTTGGATATAGGATTCTTGGTTGGCAGCCATGTTCTTTCAGAGCTTGAAATATATTGTTCCGGGCTCTTCTAGCTTTTAGGGTCTGGGCTGAGAAATCTGCTGATATCCATATTAGTTTCCCTCTGCATGTAATCTGATACTTTTCTCTCACAGCCTTTAAAATCCTATCTGTATTTTGTACATTAGGCATTTTCATTATAATGTGTCTTGGTGTGGATCTGCTGTAATTTTGTGCATTTGGTGTTCTGTAAGCCTCCTCTAGTTGAATTTCCATTTCATTCTTCAGGTTTGGGAAATTTTCTGATATTATTTCATTGAGTAGGTTGTTCATTCCTTTGGTTTGTATCTCTGTGCCTTCCTCAATCCTGATAATTCTTAAATTTGGTCTTTTCATGATATTCCATAGTTCTTGGAGGTTCCATTCATGATTTCTTACCATCTTCTCTGTTTGGGCAACTTTATTTTCAAGATTCAATATTTTGCTTCATTGTCTGAGGTTCTGTCTTCTAAGTGATCTAGTCTGTTAGTGATGCTTTCCAATGAGTGTTTAATTTGGTTTATTGTTTCCTTCATTTCAAGGATTTCTGTTTGGTTCTTTTTCAGAATCTCTATCTCTTTGTTTTGGTGATCTTTTGTTTCCTGTAGTTGCTCTTTCAGCTGCTTATTGGAATAGTCAATCATTGCCTGCATTTTCTCTTTAAACTCCTCATTTGCTTCTCTGAACCTTTTAATCATGTATATTCTGAACTCCTTTTCTGGTATTTCTTCTACCATGCTGTCATTGGATTCTATTAGTGTAGAATCTTGGTTTGTTTGGAACACTTTCCTCCCTTGTTTTTTCATGTTGTTCATGTATCTTCCCCTCTAGCAATGCAGATCTAGGGTATTATAGTTTCTGCCCTATAGGCTTAGTGACCCTATAGTTTTCCAAAGCCTCTTCTTTAAGGGGGAGATCAATATTAGCAACACCCAGTACAGACAATATGCAGCTGTAAACCAAATAGCCCCAATGAAGACTATTGTTACAGTAGTCTTTTTGTTATAATATTGTTACAATATTGTCATAATAAACAGAGAGATGAGTTCAATTTTTATCTACAGTATAACAAACAGATTTGCAATGAGGACTGCAGTTTATAATGGAGGACAAAGAGAATGAGGAGGGGTGTAGGATGTAACTGTTAATGGTATAAGAAAAGAGTGTGAAGAAGTTCTAGATCGTAAGAAGAGTGAAAGTGTAGTCAGAAGAAGTTGGTTGTTAGTCTTTCCTCAAAAAGCCCTTGAGGAAAGAGGTAAACAAAAGGACAGTAGAGAGCAAGAAAAGTAAAGAAATAAAAGTTTAAAAGCTATCACAAAGGAGGAAAAAAAATCTACACTACAACAGTCATATACTATTCAAACCTCCTAGTCTTTAGTAGCCTGAGGCATGAAAGGTAACTGACAATGAGCTTCCAGTCTCCAGCAGGCATCTCAGGATGGGATTTTCCCCACCTAATGACAGTTTCCCCTTTGCAGATAATCCAAGACGGCTGCACTGGCTTCCAAACATGTTGGCAAATGGGGAGATGCACTGCAGGGTGTGGGCACCGAGACTGTGTGGGGTGCAGTCGGTCAGGCTGGGTCCCTGGAGGTGGTGTGCTGTCAGTCAGGCTGGTAGTCCTGCAGCTCCTGACTTTTTTTCTCCAAAATGGCAGCAGTCACGTGTAACCAAACCTGCAGGAACTGTGATGGTGGACTTCCAGGCAACAGCAGGCAGCTGGTGATCCACTGATGGTCTGTAGGCTCTGCAGGCTGCTGGCCGATGATTGGCAGATGAACCTCAGTTAGTGGGCGATGGGTAGGTGAAAGGCAGGTGATGGGCAGGCCAGAGGCAGGCAAACAAGCAAGTGACAGATGATAGGCGGCAGTCAGTGAGCAATCTGCACTCAAATGTAGTCGCTGTGCTGATAGACTGCAGGTGATTGAGGTAGACAGATGTGGTAAACAGCAGGGGATCAATGAGGAGTAAAGATGGCTTCACGAAGAAACAGATTTTCCTGTTTGAATCCTGAGTTAGGGAGCAACAAGGAACGCAGCCTCCCTCTAGTCTGCCATCTTGAATCTCCAAGCAAAGTCTTTATACTCAGGTTTCAATCATTCAACTAATCAGTGGGTCTGGTTAATTACTTACTATACTTGTTTTATCATAGGTTCTTGTGTTTCTTTATGAAAAGGAAATTTAAGCTAAATACTGATAGGTCAAGGGAGTATATCTAAGAAACTGATGGTCTTGGGTTGGGGCAAATGACAGGCTATAGTAACATTGCCTAATGTAATGCTTAGAAAGCTGTGCTATAGCATGTCTAGGCACCATTTCTGAATAGTACTTGAGTCAAAACATAGTGGATAAAAAACTTTAAAGAAAATTTGTCAACAGGATATTAAGACCTCTGAAAACTTAGTATCTCTGGGTTTTTTTCATTAAATTATGCCAGGATAGTTATTCCTATACATCACACTCTGACTTCCATGTGTTTCCATTTTGCCTGAATTTTGCTTTCAAAATCCAGAATATGAGATTGCCCAGTTGTAAAGCACTTGGTAACTTGAAAAGTGGGAGAGGGAAGATATTTTATGTTTGCCAGAAATCTTCTTCAGTGGACAGAGAGAGGTAAGCTGAGGCAATTGCACAATTAATTTCATTCTATTGCCTTGAAATTTGAGACTCCTAAAAGGAAATATTTTCTACTTGAATGCAAAGAAAGTGCTGTACAAGGAATCATCTAGCATATAGTGGAAGAAACTGATGCTCAGAAAAAGTGTGCAAACCTGTCACATCTTATCTTTAATATTAACACTTTATTATTTTCTTATACCAGGAAAGAGAGTTATCTCAAATCAACCTGTTTTTTTCTCCCACTTTCTTTTGACTTTTAAGGATCTGCTTCGCTCCTATTTATTGTTTTCTCCTTTGCACTCAAGCACTCCCTTGTTTTGATCTTTGCATCTTGTAGCTCAGTAATATCAGCTTATCTTGGATGCTCCATGGTCAAGAAGGAACAGTACCATATGCATTTGCTCGAGATTCAAAGCTTGTAAAACTCAGACTTGCATTCAGTACATGTGCTTGCCAGCATAACCTGGTAGGTTATCTCATGAGGTGCAGTCAAAATAAAATGGTGGGCTGAGTCAAGTTGGTGAGTCATAATCTTCTTTTCTAAACTATTCTCTCTCTCCTGACTCTAAACATAATTCTCCCAGCCATTTGCATGGCATAGATTCTCTGTATCAAACCATGCCACACGCTGAGAACCCTGACCTCCCCACTGAAGGTCCTTCCAGGTTCCTCTCACTCAGGTGAGGGAAGGGAACTGCAGGACTTTCAGTGTAGATTTGGAGTCAGGAGGCCCAGGGCTTGATGCTCAGCTCTATGACCAGGTGGTTTTGAGGAATAAACCTAAGACTACGTGGGATGCTTATTACATAATAGTCCCTGACCTACCCCTGCTGTCACCCCCATCCCTGTGGATTCAAAAGTCATCTCCGAAGTTGATCTCTACCAGGTGTTAATTTATTTTCATGGCTCAACACTAGTTTTTGGTATATTTAACTGGATCCTGGAAAGTCCAAAACAGAGGACTCAACTTTATTCAGGGCTCTCCAATGGACCTTTCTACAGTGATGAAAATGCTCTCGGTCTGCACTGTCAAGTGCAGTAGCCACTGGTCACAGTTGACTATTGAGCACTTGAAATCAGTTAGTCCACGGGAGATACTGAATCATTATTTGTATTTTGATGTTAATAATTTTTAATTTAAATCTAAATAACCACATGCAATTTGGGCAAATATGCTTGATCTCAAAGTCTTAAATTATAAAGATTTCAGAGAATGGGACAGACTTGCAGGTAAATATTTCTGTGATGGGTGACTTTTCTAGCACCTCTCAACTATTGAAAATTCTACCCATCCTGGCTCTTCCTCACCTTGTCCCTTTGGAGCTCCAAAGCTCTGAAGTTGCATCTGTTTAATGTGTTGAATATGTTATACATGTACATGTATATAATTATATATATGTATATACTGCATGTAATTATATATATTACTTACATATCTATACCTACATTTATATAGAGAGATAAATATTTATAAACTTAATATTTATCTATATACACATGTCTAACGTGCAATTATTATTGTTACCAACTTTTAAAATTTGTGTTTATTTTTTTCCATTTATCCACATTGCAGATTAGTTTTCTTTGTTTGAGGCTGATGCTAAAGTGAATTCAGGAGAGGAGCCAATCCAGAATCATCAGTAATTTCATTTAGTGGGTCGTCTCCTCAGCCCCTACCGCTGCTCTTCTCTTCTTCTTATAAATGCATTTTCATTCCTTTAATTCTCCCGGGGTAGGTTTAACTCGCTATTGATGACCTGATCTCAGTTCTTTATTAAGTCAGAATCTTGCTCTTTGGAAGTTTTCCCTGGTGGGACATTTGCTTTGAATGTGGGCTGCATTCCCTATATTTTTTCTACTAGGACAGAGCATCATTTAATAAATGACTATCTTGTATTTTATATATAGAAGTCCAAATAAAAACTGAAATAAATTAAATCAACTTCCACTTAATTTTCTGTATATATATTTTATCATGTGTCACACATGATTTGTCTCATACGATAGTGAATTTGGTTTGACTGGAATTATCCAAGCAAAGTGTGAGGTCACATTTTAGGGATTCTAAAGATATAAATCCTGACTCTAAGGTCTTGGCACTTAAATGATTTTGATCTTGGTGATAGAGTATTTGGAAGCTTGCCTCAATTTCTTAAATTTTGACTAGATACAAGAAGCTTTCCTACTGTGATGTTTTTTATTTAATTTCTGTTTGTTTTTTTTTTAACCTCTCCCCCTCTGCTGTGTTTGTTTGAGTTTCCTTCAAGAAACTGTCTTCCTCTGCCAATTGCATGAATGACTGATTCCCTAGAGTTCTCTACTCAGTCTTCCTCCGCCCCACTGCCTATATTCTCTTTGTCTGATCTTATGTGGCACCAATGTTGTATCCGTAACATGGACACAAATGACTGTCACACACCCCAACCCAAGTTCCTGATGCACATGGAAAGCTGCCTACTAGCAAGTTTCCATGTGGCCCTCCTAAAAGCAATCTCACAACAATGTATCAAGAGTCAAATTCATTGTCACCCTCAAGCCACCCAAACAATCTATTATTTTTCTTATATTCCCTACTTAGGAATGATGATTACCTACATCAGTTACCTAAACCCAGAACCTGAGAATCATCCTTGGATTTTTCTCCTCTTAACCCCTTTACCAACAAAAAGATTACTGAATCCTTCCCAAGCTACTACCATTCATCCATCCATCCTTCAAATATTTATGTGCATGTGATGGGCTGTGTGCTTTCTAGATGTGGTGAGCAGAGAAGTCAACAAGACAGACATGCTCCTTGCCCAAGTTAAGTTTATAGTACATTGGGGAGAGACAATTTTGCAGTCTACACTCCACAATACACACATGGCCTACAGCAAACTGATCCCTTCGTGCATCCTTGCTTTTAGAAAAATAGCCAAAGGACTCTGAAATTATTATTTGCACATAAAAAGAACCCAGATACCAATATAATACTATTGCTTATCTATACAAATGGCTTCCGGTTTGAATCATTTGCATATGTAAGAGCTTCTTCCCTGAAAATAAGTTTGCTTGTAGACTTAATTTAGTTCAATCTCTTACAAGAATAACCTTTATAAGGGTATGAGCTACTTTTGAACCATCAAGCACCACACCTCACCAGGCAGTGAGTGAGACTCATCTACTCCAGTTTGTAATAACATTATCCCCTAGAAAGTTCCCCTGAAACCTTTATCCACTGCTGTTGGTCTGGAGTCATGTAACCTATCCAGCACCTCCTCTTGTGACTGCCTCTCAAACACTAGAAGATAATTATCCAAAAACTTGTGTTCTCCAGACCAAATATTCTCAATGCTTTCTCGTGATTCTCATGCAAAAGACATGGTCCCCAGATCTTGCACTGATGAAATCATGAAGACACATTTGTAAATGTCCATATTAAAATGTGACATCCAGCACTGAATGCAAAGGTCCAGATGTGACATGACTATTTACGATGGCAATGTTGGCGGTAAAAGTCGTAACAAACACTGGTATTTTTTATGAGCTTCCTCTGTGCCAGACACAATAGGAAGAACTTAATTATCTCATTTCAAACAATAGCATTGTAGAATGCATACTCTTATCGTCTCCATTTTTGTGGATGTGGAAATTGAGACTCAGGGGCTTATCACATAACTTACTCAATAACAAAGGGCTTGAAAGTGACAGAGCCAGTTTTTATATTCAGATATGTATATTTTCAAAGTCTGTGCAATATCATTTCTGTCTCTGTGCAAATAAAAGAGGGAGAGCGAATTTACCTCTCTGTGCCTGCCTAGTTATAATCTGTCTTTTTTGGCCAATCTTAATCTATAATCTTGGAATAAGGATAATACTCTCCTCAGAGATGTGACAATAAAACGGAATTCATTTAGAAAGTGCTATTTGACTAGTGTGAGTTTAAAAAATGTGAATATTTATGAGTATCGTGACTACAGTGCTGCACAACCTTAGCACAAAAGGACCCCCCAGGACACAAACCTCACAAATCATCTCAGCTGTTTATTCAGGAACAAAGTTTCACACAGGAACAGGGGATGCACGGATCATATGGCATCGGTGGACCCATTTTCCTGGTGGAAAATGAGCCTCTGAACAAAGAAAGGGACTGGGTTTATGTAGGTTATTTTTGAAGGGTGTTCTAGTGAGCTTATCAGTTTGAGCACTCAGGTAACAAGTTTGTGAGAATTTGAAAATTTGTTTTTACTGGGCAATGTTTTTACTTGGAGAAGAGTGGAGGGTCTGGAGTGAGTGTTCAGTGTTTATCTCTTTCCCATTGTACTGTCACTGAGAAAGAATGTATTTGGGGAAGGATCAATGCTTTGGCTTCCCTTCTAGGGATTGTTCCATCATTGGGAAGAAATGCACTGGGAAAGCTGTCAGTGAATGGCTTTCTTTTTCACTTCCTTTTCTCAGACCTCACTATTTTGGGTGATTTATTTGTTTATTTCATTTTCCATATCTAATGCACAATACTTAATAATCATTAATAAATGATTTAGAACTGAGATCATGGGTCATAAGAAAATCAGAACGTCATTAGCTAATAACAGTTGTCAGGTGACCTCAGTTGTTTTCCTCAGAATGTTCCTGTAATAGGATAGATAGGCTGTGTGGCTGCAACAACTTCCAGTGCTTAATGTCTTAAAAATAAAAGGTTTAGGAACCATTTATTCTCTTTCCAGCAAAGTTTTAACTCAAGGTCCCAGGATGATGGCAACTCGATCATTTTGCAGACATCCCACCCAGAATCTGTTGCCAATTTTAATGTCTGTAGCAGGGAAGGGGAGGACGCAAGGATCATGCATGAGCTGTTCATAACTCCTGCCTGGCTGTGACTCACTTTAAACTGGCCAGAACTGGCCACCTGATTCCACTAAACTGCCTGGGAAGCTGAGAAGTAAATGTCCACTGAGGGAAGCTGGGTGTGGGTGAACCTAGGACTGTTGGTGTGATCTGGGGAACTATTGGCCTAAGGTCTCAGTCTACACTGATCATCTTGGCACGTATTATTCCTCATAGGGTCTGAGTCTGGGAGATTCACATGGCTACCCTAAGAAACACCCATGTCCATCTGTCCATGTATTATTTTACTAGAAGTCATTCTGTGAGAGAGGCCTTCCCTGTCCGCCTAAGCAAAAGTGGGCTCCCAGTTCCTCTCAGTGACATTACCCTCTTTCATTTACATCACAGCACTGATCACTTCTGTTTTATGTGTTTCCTTATTTATTGCCAGGACCGCCATGAAAACATGACTTATGACAATAGGAGTCTTTTTTTGGCTTGTATGATCCCGTCTTCTTAGTTTCTCACTCAGTAAATGTTTATGAACAGATGAGAGAACGGGCCGTTTTGTTTTTCAGTATAGCATTAATAAGTAGGAAGTAAACACCGAAGCTCTGTTAAAACTGCTCCACTAGAAAAGGAAAACTGAAAATACCCAGCAAAAGCAAGGACTGGTGAACATGTAGAAAATGAGAATTCTTGTCCTTGTGACTGAGACGATGGTTTGGAGAAACCACTTCAGAAAGCAGCTTAGCAGGTTGTAGTGTGGCTGATCGTGATGTTCTTCTCAGCAACTCAGTGGGGCCTCTCTCAAGTGTGTGACCTGGCCTTTTGCATGTGTGGCATGTCAGAAGACAGGCTCAGAGACGTTCTTAGTAAAAAACACAAAACAAAACAAAACAACAACAAATCTCCATTAATCCCAAAGTTCTCTACAATAGAAAAAATGAATAAATGGTGGGTATTCATACAATAAAATACCAATAGCAGAGAAAAGAAAGGGACTTCAGTTACTCACATCAATATTAATGAATCTCAAAGTCCAATACTAAGAGAAAGAAGAGATCCACATAAGAATAAAGACTCCATTCATACGAAAGTTAAAAAGGCCCCAAATTTGACCTCAATTCCTTATAGATACATGTATAATTGGAAAAGCTACAGAAGAAAGCAAAAAGAAGAACTAGATCAAACCAGCATGGTGGTTACTTTGCCACTGGGGTGGCATGTAATTGCAGAAGCACAGATAGGGGACTTGAAAGGTAGTAAGTACATTTTTTCTTTTGAGTGGTCGGTGTTTATTACTTTATTAATATTACTTCTTAAATACTTCATAAATTCTTTCAGGTAAATGAGTTATTGCACCATAAAAATCCAATAAAGAAAAGTGAAGATGACTATTTTAGTCTCTGTAAGAGTCTTGCTTTTAGAGAAATACTCAACTCATTGTGTCAGAGTTATTTTGACATTTGAGAAATAACATATCAAAAAACTTTGGTTTGTTGTAAGTTTATTTTCTTTGTGGTTGAAATTTCTTTCTTCATCTTCTCTTTCTCATTGAATCATAACTAATTTAAAGGAAATTCTAAACAAAGTTCAATTCAAGGTGCAGTTCAGCAGCATCACCTAAGATTGAGAAATTCAGATAGGAAGGATTTATGCCTTCAAATTGCACTCCTTTTAATTTAGGGCACTAGTTTGACTTGAAATACCTTCAATTATAAAAGGGAAACATGTATAGATATACATACATACATGCCTACAAATATGTACAAATACACACATGTGTGTATGCATTAAAATTAATTATCCCTGAACTTGCTGCCTTATTACCTCACATAGTATTTGAGGGAATCAAAGGCTATACAGTGCATAAAAGAACTATACAAGTTATTGGATACAGAAGACACTTCTGGAGACTGAGAGACAGCATAGAGTTAGTTATAAGGGCAAACTTTAGAGTAAGCTTGAGTTTAATCTTGGTTTGGCCTCTTGTGAGCTAGATGACCTTGTGTTAGTTATTTAAACCTTCTGAATCTCAAATTCCTCCTCTTGACAATAGGATTGAAAAGTATAGTCACTTCATAGTGTTGCAAGAATTGCCTGGGATATTATATACCTAGCACAGGGCCTGACACATAATAAGCACTCAGTAATGCTGGTTGCCCTTATTCATGATCATTGCCTTTACTGTCATCTCAAGGACCTAGAAGAAGATCTCTGGGCTCACTTGCCAGTGTTAAAGCTACATTGGGCTCCATATTTGGTGTTAGACTGGGCTTCTATTCAAATTGGTCCCTGACAAGTAGATCTCAAAAGGGATAAGAATGCACAGAAGTGATGAAAAAAAACTTTTTCTTTTTTGACAGTGCATTATAGTTGTGCATAATATTTGGGTTCATTTTGATCTAATTATACCATTATGGAATAGAATTTTGTTCCAATTCAGTCCCCAGTATTCTCCTTTTCTTATTAGCTTTCCTATTCTCCACTGGTCTTTCTTCTACTTATTTATACTTTATTAAAAAATTAGTGCATTATAGATATATATGAAGGTAAAATTCACTGTGGGATATTCATATATATACATAGGACAGTTTGGTCAGTTTTCTCCACCATTCCTCCCTTTTCCCATTCCTCTTCCTTCCTGGGAATCCCCTTCCTCTACTCTGCTGATCTCTTTTCTATTTTCATGCTATCTCCCATTCCCCTCTTTTCCCATTATTTTGGTCTAGCTTCTGCAAATGGGGGAAAACATTCAGCTCTTGGCTTCTGCATCTGGCTTAGCATTATGTTCTTCAATTTCATCCATTTACCAGCAAATGCCATATTTTATTCTTCTTTATGGTCAAGTAAAACTCTACTATGTATGCATACCACATTTTATTTATTTATTTGTCTATTCACAGGGATCTGAACTGGTTTCAGAACTGCTGTAAACATTGATGTGGTTCCATTTCCACAGTATGCTGATTATAGATCTTTGAGATCTATAACAAGTAGAGAGATAGCAGGGTTACATGGTGGTCCCTTTCCTAGTTTATTGAGGAATATCCACATTGCTTTCCACAGTGGTTGTACTAATTTGTATTCCCACCAACAATGTATGAGGACACCTTTATCGTAACATTCTTGCCAGAATTTATTATTATTTGTATTTTTGGTAATTGACATTTTGTCTGGAATGGGATAAAATCTCAATGCAGTTTTGATTTGCATTTCTCTGATTGCTAGAGATGTTGAATATTTTTCATATATTTGTTGACATTTGTATTTCTTCTGTTGTGAAGTATATGTATAGTTCTTTCACTCATTTATTAATTAGGTTTTTTGTTATTCTCATTTACTAATTGTGATCTTTGTTTTTTGGTATTAAGTTTTGAGTTTTTATATATTCTGATATATATTAATATATCCCCTGTTTGAGAAGATAGCAAAAATCTTCTCCCAATCTGTAGGCCTTTTTCATGTTCTTGTTTCCTTTGCTGTGCACAAGCTTTTTAATTTGATGGTGCTCCACTTAATGATTTTTGATTTTATTTCTTGTTAGAGGTCTTATTAAAGAAGTTGGTTCCTGTGTTGATTCTGTTTTAATCTAGTAGTTGCAGAGTTTCTGGTCTAATTCCTAGGTCTGATCCTGTTGGAGTTGCCCCTTGTGCAGAGGGAGAGATAAAGATCAAGTTTCATTCTTCTATATATGGGTATCCAAACAACTCTTTGTTTTATTGGTCCTTTGTATTGTTTATTTAAACTCTCTATTTCATTAATTTCATCTTTGATCTTAATTATTTCCTGTCTTCGATTGACTTTGGAATTAGTTTGTTCTTTTTTCCAGGGCTTAGAGGTGTTACATTTAATTATTTATTTGAAATCTGTTCTTTATTAATGTAGGAACTCAGTGCTATGAACCTTTCTCTTTAAACTGCCTGTATACTATCTGAGAGGTTTTGATATATCTCTGTTCTCATTTGTTTCTAATTTTTTCTTTATTTCTCCCCTAATTTCTTCTATGATCCATTCCTCCTTCAAAAGCATATTAGTTAATCTACAGGTAGTAGAATGGTTTCTGGTTTTTATCTTGTTATTGATTTCTAATTTGATTCCATTATGATCTGATAGAATGAAAGAAACTATCTCTATTTTTATATTTGCTAAAATTTGTTTCAGGCCTAAAATATCTATTTTTGAGAAAGTTTCATGTGTCATTGATAAGAAAGTGAATTCTGTTATTGATTAAATAAGTCTACAGATGTCTATTAGGTTCACTTCGTTAGTAGTATTTCTTAGTTCTAAAGAATCTTTACTTAATTTATGTCTTGATGACCCATCTAATGATGAGAAAGCTATGTTGAAATCACCCAGTTTTATTGGATTGTGGCCTAATTGATTCTTTGAGAAGCGTTTGTTTTAAGTACATTAGTGCTATTGTTTGAGGAATAGATATTTACAATCTTTATCGCTTGTTGTTGGATGATTCCCTTACCAGTGTGAAGTGACCTTCCTTGTCTATTCTTATTAATTTTGATTTAAAGATTGCTCTGTATTATATGAGAGGAGCTAACCCTGTTTGTTTTCAGTTTCTATTTCCATGGTATATTTTCCCACGTCATTTCACCTGCAGTCTGAGCCTCAGACTGTAAGGTAATTTTAACAACATATAGTTGGGTCTTGTTTTTTAGTCCAATCTGCCAATCTATGTCTTTTGATTTAAGTTTAGTTCATTTACATTCAATGCTCCTACAGAGATGATTTTTCTTTCATGCCCTTTTGATTTAATTCTAATGCTTAATTTAGACCTGATTCTCCTTTAATAACTATTCTTCTATTATGATTTGTTCCTATGCTGGCTTTTATTTTCATTTCTTCAATATGAAATATTTCATTGAGTATGTTTTGTACTGTTGGCTTAGTTGTTATGAATTCTTTTAGTTTCTACCTATCATGGAAGATTTTTACTTCCTCTTCAATTCTGAAGGATAGTTTTGCTGGATGCACTAATCTTCGTTGACATGCATTTTCTTTCGGCGTTTGGTATATATTATTCCAGTCCTTTCTGGCTTTTAGGGTCTGAGTTGAGAAATCAGTTGAAATACAAAATGCCTTACCTCTAAATGTGTCCTGGCATTTTTTTTTCTTAGAACTCTTTGAATTCTATCCTTATTCTCTATGTTGGGTATTTTCACTATAATATGTTTTGAAGGGGATTCTTTTGATCTTGCCTATTTGGGATGCTATATGGATCTTTTATTTGGATTTCCATCATGTTCCTAAGATTTGGAAATTTTTCTGATAATATATCATTGAAAAGATTGTGCATTCATTTTTCTTATATTTTGGCATCTTATTAAATTTGGTCTCTTAATGTTATTCCCCATATCTTATATATTCTGTCCCTGATTTCAACATGGTTTCTTTACTGCCAACTTTACTTTGAAGATTATATGCTTTGTCTTCAAGGCCTGAGAATCTTTCTTCAAAATGGTCTAATCTATTGGTGACCCTTTCCATTGAATTTGGAATTTGATTTATTGAGCCTTTTACTTCTAGGATTTTCATATGATTCTTTTTCAGAATCTTTTTTATGGAATTGATCTTTCACTTCCTTTATTTTATAATTTTACACCTTACATCATCCTTTCCTCATTGAACATTTTAATTATGAACTTTCTAAACACTTTCTCTGACATTTTCTCCACTTTGGTGTTGATGGAAGCAGTTAAGTGTTGTGGGCTGTTTGGGGTGGTTTGTTCACTTGCTTTTTCATATTGCATGTATGTCTACCCATCTGTTGGGATGATTATCCCTTCTTTTTTCATGCAAGGGATTATTTAGTGAGCTTCTTTCTCTTAAGAGTCCTAGGCTGGACAAATATCCAGGTATTGATACCTTCACTCAACCTGTGTTCTCTGCTGTTCCCAGTATCAGCACCACCTTGATGGAAAACACTAAGCCCTATTACTAAATCACAGAGCAAGCCATACACTAATCAACCTTAGGAAAAACAAAATCTTATTGATAATATTCTCCAAAGTTTCTCTAATCTAGGTATAAACTTGTAGTGATGTTCTAGAATAGTTTTGAAAAATTGTTTATTAAAGATAATAAAATTGCCATTACATTAAATAGGGACTAAAAAAGTGGAGGACAGAAAAATTGGGCAAAAGAAGATAAAAAAGAAAGAAAGTCTAGAAAATAATAATATAAACCAAAATAAAAAGATGAGAAAGATAGATACAGCAGGGGGGCAATTTGAAGCAGTAGCAGGTAATGTAAGAGGTAATATTAGGAGGACCAAGAGGAACAATTATGAACCTGAGCTTGGAAACCCAAGGCAGAGAGAGGAGTCCATATAATGCTTTAAAACACTTGAAGATATACAATATAATGGGTTGAGGGCACAATATCAAATCCTAGAGGCCAACCATCAAATCAGAATGAAGAATAATATATATATAATTATATTATATATATATGATTACATGTATAGATATATTATCAAAATTGACATTAGAACTGTTTATAGTATACCATGCCAAGGTGGAGAAAATTCTTATTGAGTTTTCCTGGTTTTGATTTCATCAGGGCTTGGGACCTTTGGAAGATGTACGTCACTCTTCAGCTTTGGATTCCTAGAGGTGCTGGAGCACAAGAGCTACTTCTTGGTTGCTATGAATTTCTCACCGGCCAGTCTTTTTTCTTCAGCCCAGAGGCTTCAAGTTGCCCTTCATAGGGTCTTCTTTAAAATGGCATAGAGTCTGGGGACTGGAGCATTGGACCTGTGGTTGTGGGCTCTCTGTGGATGATCTGTAGTGCAGACACATCCCCCCTGACTGATGTAGAACCCTGGAGGACCATATTCGTGACTGGGAAAGAGATTTAGTTGTCCCATCTATGTCTGAGCTCTTACTGCCTGTGGTTATAAATTGTGGGTGCTCAGTTCTGTTTTGCATGAGCTCCTGCAAAGGCTGTGTGGAGCACTGGGTTGGACCCAGCTCTTTCCAGGAGTGATTAGCTATTGAATCTGCTCCATTCCACTCCCTGTGTCCATAGTGAGGGGGTGGGGTCTTCAGGAACTTTTGGCTAGCAGCAATCTCTCTATGAGTTCCTTCCAGATGGATTATTAAGATATTTCATTACAGAGGCATTCACTCTGGTTTCATTTGCTGCTGTCTGATGGTGGGAAGAAGTTGTGTTGATTTAATTTTTTCTAAAGAGGCTGATCAGTTGTGGACTCCACCAAATAGTTTCTATATGTGACAAAGCTTTCAGTCCGCAATTGGGGTAAGCCACTTGATTTCCTTCACCAACTTTGCTATTCCTGTCACATTTTAATTTGTTCTGCTGTTCTTTCCAGCTGTTGTTAAGGAAGTGAGCTTATGTGATTTTCCTCTCCCTGTTCCTGTCTTGGGTGCCCCTATCCGACCCCACTTTGGTCCAAGTTCTGGGGTTAAAGAACTCTGTCCTTATTTTCTGCTCTAGTGACCAAATGTCAAGTGCCCCTAAGTCTCAGGCTGCCCGATATTAAGTTTTACAGCATTTACTCTGTCACATACCTGTCTGGTCAGCTCTCCCTTCATTGCTTCCTTTCTGGGCTGCAGAGGATTTAGGGGTGCCTCCTAGATCTGCTCTGCCATCTTCTGCCTCTGAAAAATAATGTTTTCCTTGATGTAGTGTGCACAGTGCAAGGTATTCTGGGCACAGTAAGTTTTATTAAAGTCCTGCAGTCTAAAGCAACTTGATTTGAAGTGAGATTTTAGTGAAAAAGATGTCTAGACACAGAAAACATGGAGGGAAGTTTGTGGTAAGTGGTAGGCAGGGTGAGAGGCAGGCAATACAAGCAAATAAACCAAAACCTAGATGTTACAATGTGATACTTGGACAGTGTGCCTACTATAAACAGATCAACACATTGTGGAGCAGGATATGGAAGTACGCTGTGGTCAGAGATCTCTGAAGCAGTTGCAGTGACAATATCTGCAAATGAGATTCTTCATTTCATAGAATGTACTATAAAAAGGGGAAGGATTACTGATACATCAGTAAGCACCAAAGACCTGGAAAAATTAAGTGAAAAAATATGTATAATCAGAAAAGTGAGAGATTACACTCCATTTGTGTATGATCTGTCAAAATGTAGAAATGCATTCTACTGTCGTGTGTCATGTACAATAAATAGATAGAACAAACAAAAAAAATTTTTTTAAAAGTCAGTGTTTCAGAATGCAAGTGTCAGGTGGTATTGGTAATGTTCTGAGCTATATGTTGAAATCAATTTCTAGGATGGTAGAATTTGAAGGAAACACCAAGACCATCTGGTCCAATGTCTCATGGCCCAGAACTCGAGGAAAGAGAGAGGAGGTACAGGGTCAAATCCTGAGTTTTGCTATGGGTCAGTGCTCTTTCCCTCCATCAGTTTTCCCTCCTCTCAGGATTTTCCTGACCTAGTCACTCACGAAGCCTTCCTCAGTGTCTCTATGAGGAAACAATTCCTGTAGATACTACAAAGACAAAAAGCAAAACAAAAAAAAAGAGAGAAAGAAAAAAGTAAATAAAGAAAGAAAAGCCAGTGAGTATTCTTTCAAACACTGCTTATTAAATTTCCTTTTTGAAGAGTCACATGCATAGTAGTTATTAAGGGATGCAAGAAATCTTGCTATGTGAATTCAATTTTTTGTTTGTTTGCTTTTTTGGTGCTGGGATTGAACCCAGGGCCAACTGAGCTATATCTCCAGCCCTGAATACAGTTTTGTTTAGCTACATATTCCTGTTACATGCACTAATGGCAAAAATAACAAATTGTGGCATGCATTTTGGAAAACTGTAATAGAACTATGATTTCCCTTCTGGCAAAATTTTATAGCCTATATATCATTTCAGATTTATACTTAGGTTTTAAATATTTTCCAAATTCTTCAGAGATATTGCTGTTGACCACAGCAATTTGAGTGCTCAGTCAAAGCTTTCTGGTTTGGGAAGTTTTTTTCATGGATCTTTATGATTATATACAGTCACTATTTCAGTCATATTTGCCCTTTATTATCTACAATGTGCGGTCCAGAATTATAACTAAAGGCCTAAAATAAGAAGGACTCAGTTTAAATGTAAGTGGATTTCAATTGAATTGAGGTAATTATGAAATAATTGGAAGGCTATTAAAAAAAGTTATAGTCCTGAACTTCAATGATTTCCAGAAAAATATTAGATATTTTAGAAATATTAGAATATCTTCCAGAAAAATATTCCCACAAAACACACTGAAGAGGATTCAAGATAACGTCATCCTCATCACAAGCACTTAGTCATGGCCCATCATGGGAAGTGGTCATGCCAGTTATTGCTCCAGTGTTCGTGCCTCACCCTTTCAGGAGTTGATGCTGTCAGAGATGTTGACTCCACAGCACACCTTGTCTAAAGAATCTGCACCCTGAGGATGCCCTCACTACTTGTGGTCTGCAGACAATCCCTAAATCTCCATTTCTTGTTGCTAATATACTTTGGAAGCAGCCATGGTATCTTTCCTCACTTCATTCCACCAAATCTTTCACAAACACACCAGATTGTCTGAATACAGATCATCCAAACACTCATTGCACAGGGTCTAGGATATACAGGGATTTGGCTCTCTGCCTTCCTCTGTATGGTTGGGACAGTAGAGTGAATGTGGAATAGATGATGAGCATCAAGTTATCCCACCTGCCAAGAGCTTTTCTTTGGACACAGGGCCAAAGAGACAAGAAAGGAGTGAGGCAAGACAGAGGATACTGTTTCCTAAGGCAGCTTAGCATGACTTGGCTAGAAAACTTCTGAGATCTGTTTCAGCCCCAAGGCATCCTGACTTATTAATCTAAAAACATTTCTGATGTTTTAGCTTATCCAGGTGAGTATAGGCATTCTGCCTCACTTTGGTTAGAGAATGATGTTGTTTACTTTCTTTTTAAGGTCTCCATAGACAACAAAATCACAATCTAATAATTCCCTCATTAAACTCTGGCCAACACGTTGATAATAAGATTCTTTTCTGAAGGACTATGCTTTTCTTCCTTGAAAATTCTCATCAATTCTACATTCTCAACCTAGACAACTGTGTGTGGTATCAGAGAAGAGAGATTAAAAATCAAAAGAAACAGATTGTGAAATGAATCAGGAAATAAAGAGCAAAAACAAAGAGAAACCTGATATTATTTCTCCAAATTTACCTAAATTCTCAAGATTAGTTTGACTGGGGTAGATGTAGGAATGGATCACACTGGTTTGCAGGAAAAAATACTTGAAATACAAGATCAAAGCAGAGCTAACCTCAAAGTGCCAACTGATTCCCAAGGGATCAGGTTAAAGCTTCTTTAAAAATTGGTATGTGAAAATGGCCCTGGAAATACAACAAGAACAGCCATGATTCATTTGAATCAGTTGGGTTCGAATGAAGATTCCAAGGCTCCATATTCAAATGTGTATCTGATCTAGTTTCTATGGTGTGGCCCCAGAACGTCCATGTTGGTAAGGACCTTACACAATCCTCATGCAGTGGTCCTTTAACAACTTTGGAGAAATGCCATTGTAGAGTCACAAGACATTGTGAAGGAGAAAAGCATTTTATAAAGGTCAGAAACCAGGAAGCGTCTGTCAATAGTCTTGGCAACAAAACTTAAGGACCAGGTGTTAAAGTGTGGTCCAAAATGTGATTCGACATTTAAAACACAGGTGCCTGAACTTGACCTCAGAGCTACTGAATCAGAATTGCTGGGCTGTGGATAGGAAATAGGCAAATTATTCAAGTTCCCCATGTAGTTAGAAAGCATGGAAACATTTTAAAATATTGCCTCAGATAATGTAAAAATCGCTGCAGCATGATTTTTTCCCAGAACTTTGAATTCTCTGAGGGTTAATGGACATTAATACATTTTAGCAGGTGAAGTCTTGCTCAGACCACATAATAATTTTTTTTTCTAAGTAAACTCACAAAGATTGAATCAAAACTCAGCCTGCCTTTCCATTTCATACATACATTTAGGAATAATAAAACCAACTCGGGAATAGCCATCTAAAACAATATTTTACCCTGTTGGTAATCTCAAATCCAATCAATGGAGAACTGCCTGGAAGACATATTGAGATAATCCCTGTAGAGTTGAAGACCGGGAGAAATGCTTGCCAAATTACTGTAATGATGAAAGTTTGAAGTGACTTTCTATTCCCACAGTCTTTGCAAATCAATCTGCCACTATCCTATGTATTGACCTTATGAGGATATCCAATAGAATAGATTGTCATCATCAGGGAAAGTTTTCATGCTCAAAACCACAATGTTGCCTCCTTTAATCATTTGTATACCAGAAAAAAAGATCGCTTCATAAACATTGGCTGTTCCAGTTTTAAAACAAATCAAAAGGGAATTCAATTGTGTTTCAACATTGTGTTGTTTACCATGCTACTAGAAACCCAGATGAAATTCAGAACTTTTATTCTAGTCTTTTGTTAACATCATTTTCTTTTCCATCAAAATCGTAACTGTGTTTCAAAATCCATCTGCCTTCACTGATCCTAAATGTAACTACATTAATCCAAGCTGATAGCTATATGTGAATACAAAACTGATGTCGTCTATGAACAAGCACCTTAGCACACTGTTTTAACAACTTATTCTTCTCAGCTTGACAAATATAAACATTTATATTCCAAAGTAATTTACATTTAAAATCCCACGCCAAGCTGATAAGGGAAGATAGAATATTGAATTTCAGCACATAAATAAGCTTTTCTAAAACAACAAAGAGTCTTCTAGTAATGTCTTTCATTTAGACAGCATACTTTACTCATCAGGAATTCTAACTAGCATACTTCACAGAAATATATTGGGAAAGTTTGTACTCTTTATAAATAAAAAAGATGATGAATGTGTACATATTCGTACTGATTATATCTGGAAGGTCACTTAAACTTGGAATTTTAATTGGTTTATTTTCCAAGGTCTCATTTTTTGAAACTTATGCATGAAGGTATAACTTCTACTGGGATTTGAGAGGATAAAAAGAAATCTGACTTTATAATCAGAAAAATAAAAACAGATGCAAATATAGTTATAGGACAATGAAGAGAGAGCGACTCGTTTGTAAATGGCCACAAAGCCCTAACCAAATGCAGCAATCAATTAGATGATTTTAAAAATCATGTGAGCATATGTATTTCAAAGAATAGGGATATGAGTTTGTCAGAATTCTTGATAAAATTAACTATGTAAATAATAGAACTCATACTGGTAGAGATTTGTTCATAGAGAATTTAATGTGGGGCATCCAGTTTTTCCAAATCACTTACCAACAGCTCAGAAACGTACTGTAAAGTGCTAAGATTTTGAAATGCAATAAAACTGACTTCCAACCTGACTTTGCCCCTAATGTGATTTCAAGATACAGGATGTATGCTAATGATCTTGTGCGACCTTCGGAAAGTATATACATCTTTAATCTACAATTTTAAACCTATAAAATGGGAATAATAGTATACACAATTATAACATCTAATTCAAAGGACTATGTGATAATAGTTATAAAATAAAGCATGCATGATGATAGAACAAATTTTGGGATGGAGTAAATTTTCAGTTAAAGGGAATCAAAAATATGAAAACTGGTTTTCTAGGCCTATCATGGGACTTACTCTTAATATGCAATGGTTTTGAGGAAATGTAAAGATTCGGAAATAACTTCAAAATGAGAGGAATAATAGGAAGTTAGAAGAGGTTAGTGAAATAAAGAATTAAAAGAAAGCTAAACAAAAATGCTCTGAAATTGGGAAAGGAAAAAAATATTCTCTGCTAACGAGTGTTGATAAAAATATGTGTATATATATGTATGTATGTATGTATGTATGTGTGTGCATTTGTATATATATGTGTATATATATATCTTAAAGAGTAAATTGTAAAAACCACTTTATAAAGTGATTAGCACTTATTTATAAAAGGAAAATATATAGATAGAAATAAAAATATAAATCAATATGCATGTGTGTGTGTATACATCAAGACATAGTAATTTCACTTCTAGACATGTGTCCAAAAGATTTTTTCAAATACATGGATTAGGGGACATATACAGGATGTTTGCAGTAGTCATGTTCATTGAAAATGTAAATGTGCATATATGTGTGTGTGTGTGTGCATGTAGATAGATGTATATTTATATGTATGTGTATTCATTGTTGAATATGACAAACAAAAGATCAAAAAGACCTATTATGAAAATTTACAAAAGGGGGAATTTACATTATTGAATGTCTGGATCAGGTGTCTTGTGTGAAGAGTGCTGTGCTTTCGCAGATGAACTCATTCTCCTTGAGGCCTGGTGCGCTAGGGTGAGTCCAGACTAGCTTTCACTTCACAGATGGTTCACTCCTACTGCTGAAGAGTGGCCTGGTTCCCCTCAGGAGCACAGTCATTGAGTATACTCAGTTAGGTTATCACTGAGGATGCCCTGCTCCAGTTGATTGGAATATAAGCATCTCCCTACTTATGTGAGCTGTGGACATGCCAGGAGTAAGGAAAAGGACACTTGTTTTTATGGCATCTCCTCTTTTTCAAAAGAACTCTTCTCCTATACATCTGTATATTTAAAATGGATGGCTTATGGGCTGCATACAGTGGGGTTTTGTTTCCTTTTTATCAAGTTTGTCAGTCTATACCTTTTACTTGTAGTGCTCATAGATTTATATTTAGTGCAATTATTGTTGTGATTATGGTTAAATCTACCCCTGAACTGAATGATAATAAAATCAGTCCCTAACACATGGCAATTGATCTGAAAGAGCACTTAAAAGAAAATTTAAAGCCCTGAATGCCAAATATTAGAATATAATTTATAAATTAATTATTTATAAGATAAATTAATTCTTCAACCTAAGGAGTGAAAAAAGAAACAGTATATTAAACTTTAAGAAAATGGAAGAAAGAATACATTAAAAAAATAAGAAGATGTTAATTAAATAGAAAAGAGGAAAACAATAGTGAAAATCACTGAAATCAAAAACTGGCTTTTGAAAATTAATAAAATTGATACAACAATAACCAGTCTAATTGAAGACAAAAAAGAGAAAAAGTTGCTCATTTAGAATTAAAAGGTAGATATCAGTCCAGATCATAGGTAAGGTAAAAGGGTAATGAAAGATTAATAAAAACAAATTTATGTGAATAAATCCAATTTAAATAAAACAAAATTTCTTCAAAGACAAAAGTTATTAGAATTTGCTCAAAAGAAAGGAAAATGCTCAAAAAGGCTCAAAATGAAATGAAAACATTAGAATGTTTATCCAATAAATAAATTTATTTCATTATAAAAACACCATTGAAAGGGAAATTTCTGACCCAGATGGCTCCCCTGCTAGAGAATACCAAGTCTTTAAGTAAAATGCAATGCCAATTATATAGCAAATTTTTTCAGAAAGTAGAGGAAAGGGAAGCCTTTTCAATTAATATAAAGGATGAGCATTACCCTAAAATCAAAACCAGAGTACATTAGGGGAATAGAACCCTATGGATACTATCTCCACTGAACACATGTGGCAAAATCCTTAAAATATATTTACCAATAAAATCTAGGAAAATATAAAAAAGACAGTGAACTATAACTTTGACTAAGCCCAGGAATGGAGAATTGGTTTTATATTAAAATATCAATCAATGTAATTTATAATATTAACAGATTACTGTATTAAAAACAGTATTATCTCAAAAATAAAGAAAATAATTCAGAAAAATGCAATACCCACTTGTAAAAAATATTCATGCTAGAAGACACTTAAGAAAATATGAATATCATCATATCTAATGATAAAAATCTAAGTGTCTTCTAAGATTAAGGATAAACAAGGATTATTACTCTGACTGGTGCCACAAGGCAAGTAACAGAATAAAAGTAATTCATTGGAAAAGAAGAAAATCTCTTTATTTGAAGAGAAAATGACTTTGTAAATTGAGATCCTAAGCATTCATAACATGTTACTAGAATTAATAAAGTCAATTATAAATGTTACAGGATATGAGATCAAAATGCAAAAATCAATGATATGTTTGTGTACTGCCCATGAATATTGAAAATTGAAATTAAGGATCAATACCATTTGCAATCATATTTTTATATTATTGTAAACAAAATGTAAAAGCAAGCCTCATCAACTACATCTAATTGATATTTATAAAAATAATTGATTATTAGACATCAACTAGGTCTAATTGATATTTATATATTTATTCAATAGCAGTAGAAGACATATTGTTCTTAAGCTGACATGTAACTTTCACCAAAATTGACTGCATTCTGGATCACAAAACATACCTTAACAGATCTAAAATAATGTAATAATAGTATTATCTTAGGACTCAGTGGAATTCAACTAAATAACAAAAAGATAATTGGAAAATCCCAAAATATTTAGAGATGAAGCAACACAATTATAACACGAGTCAAAGAAGTCTTGAAATAATTAAAATATATTTTGAACTAAATACATATAAAACTTCAATTTGCCAAAAGCTGAATTTTAATTCTATAGAGACTTCAAATATATTTTGAGCTAGATAAACATAAAAATACAATTTATCAAAAGCTGTAGGATTCAGTGAAAAAAGTGATTAGAAGAAAATTTAAAGAATTTAATGCATACATTAGAAAAAAAGGAATATCCAAAATCAATAATCTTAACTTCTAATACACAAAGAAAGAGAAAGAAGAGCAATATAAATTTAAATTAAATAGAAGGAAAAATTAGATTTGAAATCAATGAAATTGAAACCAGGCACACAATATAGGAAATGATCAAAGGAAACTAGATGGCTCTTTGAAAAGATTAATAAAATTGATAAACTTCCAGCCAGACTGTCTGGGAATAAAACATCATTATTGCTCCATTAGGCATTAAAAAGATAATAACTGAATAACAAATAAATGCGCATGAGTTTTATGTCTCCAATGAATTATTTCCTTGAAAGACATATATACCAACACCTACACAAGGTGAACAGATAATTTGAATAGGTTGTATGTATTAAGAAATTGAATCAACAATCAATAAACGTCTCAAAAAACAGAACCATGTTCCCATGATTTTGCTGATGAATTCTATAAAATATTTAAAGGAATAAAATAACAACTCTGTACAGCCTCTTTTAGAGAACAGAAGCAAAATAAATATTTCCTATTTCATTGTATGAGGCCAAATCCCAATATCAAAGAAAGTATAATTAAAGCAGGAAAACCCATAGACCAATATTTTAAAATAATCATAGATTCAAAATCCTCACAAATAATATGAAATTAAACCTAACATATAACAAAGCAATTATGTACCATGATAAAATAGGATTTATTTCAGGAATTCAAGGTTCATGCCTGGAATACATTTTGTTAAAGTATGCCATAACATATAACCACAAGAATGAGAAATTATACTCCATTTTATATGATGTATCAAAGTGCATTATACTGTCATGGATAACTAACTAAAACAAATAAAAAAAGAAAAGTCATACTATATAAATAGGCACAGAAAAAACATGTGGTGAGATAAAACAAATATTTATAAATCCACACAAAATAAAAGAAATTAACAAACCAAAAAAAACAGATATATAAATAAATAAGTACACCTTTCAGGAAATTTTGAATAGGGGGAAACTTCTTCAAACTTGATAGAGAATGTATATGAAAAGTCTATAGATGCTGTCATACATACGAGTAAGAAATCAGATGCTTTCTTAAATTAGAAAGAAAGTAGTGATGCCCCTCTCACCACTCTTATTCACTATTATACTGGATGTCCTGCTAATGCAATAAGACAAGAAAAGAAAATGAAAGGTATACAATTTGGAAAAAAATAAAACTTTTTTTTTCTTTGCAAATTACAGAAATTTATATGCAGAAAATCCCAAACAATTTATGGGAAAAAAATTGGTATTAATAAGCAATTGTAACAAAATCACAGAACAAAACGTTAATATATAAAAGGCAATCGCTTTCTCTACATACAAGCAATGAGCAATTGTAACTTGAAATAAAAGACAACATCATTTACATTAACACCCTCCAAAATGAAATGTTTAGTTATAAATCTGACAAAATATATACAAGATAAATATAAGAAAACAATTTAGACTAATGAATAATATTTAAAAATCTAAATAAACAGAGAAATGTCCCATATTCAATTATCCTTAATTATCTTTAAGATTCTATTTCTCCTAATTTAATTCAGTTCAATCCTAATCAAAGTTGTATCAACTCAATTTTTAGGTATTAATAAATTCTAAAGTTTATTTGGAAAGGCAAAAAAATCCCAAACACTAACACAATATTGAAGAAGAAAAATACTGGAGAACTCACTGTGCCTGACTTCAAGGTATACCATAAAGCTATATTAATCAAAAAAGTGTGGTTTCAACAAAGAAATAGACTCTAGATTAAAAAAAAAAAAAAAAAAGAATAGAGAACACAAAGACAGACCCCTACAAATACAGTCAACTGATTCTGACAAAAAAGCAAAGGCAATTCAATGGATAAAAAATAGCCCTTTCAACAAATGGTGCCAGACCAATTGAATGCCCACATGAAAAATAATAATAATCCAGACAGCAGTTTTACATTTTTCACAAAAATTACAATGGTTCATGGAACTAAATTTAAAATGCAAAAATATAAAATTCAGTAAGACACCATAGGAGAAAATCAAGGCTACCTTGGGTCTGGTGACAAGCTTTTACTACATTATAGCACAATCCTCAATGAATTGGAATTTAGTAAAATTTAAAACTATTGCTCCACTTAAGACAAGTCTTGTAAGATGTGTATACCATGAAAGAGTTGTGTCCAAAATAAACAAAAATATTCTTAAGATTTGACAACAAGAAAATAACTGTATCTAAAAAAACTAAAAGATCTGAACAGGCACTGAACCAAAGATGATATACAGATAAAAATATGAGAAATTGCTCAACATCATAAGTCATTTGGGAATCTCAAATTAATATAATGAGAAACTACTACATGCCAATTGGAATGGCTGAAATATGAAAAACCAATATAATTAAATACTGATGAGAATATGGAACAACAGGGACTCTCATTCATCATCGATGGGAATGAAAAAATTTATAGCCACTTTGTAAAAAGATTTGGAAGTTTCCTACGAAGCTAAACATCATCTTTCAACATAACCCAGTAATCTCACTCCTGGGTATTTACCCAAGTAAGTTGAAAACTTGTGTCCACATGAAAATCTGCACTCTTATTTTACAGCAGCTTTATTTATATGCCAAAAACTGGAAGCCAACAAGATGACCTTCAAAAAGTGAATGGATAAACAACTTGTAATGCATTCATAAATGGGATATCATTCAGCAATAAAAAGTAATGAGCTTTCAAGCCACAAAAGACATGAGTAAACTTTTCATGCATATTTCTCATTGATGGAAGCCAGTCTGAAAAGGCTACACACTGCGTTTCTACCTACATGACATTCTGGAACAGGCAAAATTAGAGACAGTAAAAAGGTCAGTGATTGCTAGGCATATGGAGAAGAGGACGAAGACTAAAGTAGGGATTTCTTGGGTAGGGGTGCTATTCTGTATGATACTCTCAGAAAAGTGAAATGCAAAGAGTAAACCTTAATGTAAACTATAGCCTTTAATTAATAATTGATATATCAATGTTAGTTCACTTTTAATTAGAGGAAATAGAAAGGGGTAGAGAGAAGAGATACATGAGGACTCTGTACTCTGCTCCACTTTTTGTTAACATAAATACTCTCACAATTCAAAGTTCATTTATTTAAAATCAATAACATTCACATTAATATAAGAAAACGTGAAATTATTGAGATCAATTTTAGCAAAATATATATGAAAACTGTATACTGAAAACTACAAAGCATTTGATGCTATTAAAAACCTAAATAATGGTGAGATTTAAGATATTCGTACAGTTATGATAAGATGCTTTGCATGTATATTTAAAAGATCTGGTAGAAAATACAAGAGAATATCTTAGACCACTTGGGATAAAGCAAAGACTTCTTAGGCATGACATAAATGACATGATTATACATAGGAATTCATCAAAATTAAAATTTTCTGTTTATCAGAAGACATTTTCAGAAATGAACAGAGAAGTCACACACTGCACAGAAATATTCATTCTACAAATGTATGGAAAGGGGATTTTGTCTATATTATAAAGAGAAAACTGGGCAATTTGACTATAAAAAGGAAATAAAAACAATGGAAAATGGACAAAAACCTCAAACACTTAATAAAATAATATATAAGAACGGCCAAGAAGAATATGGAAAATTACTGTACCTAATTAGTCCTCATGGAGATGTGCAGTATTCACAATGACATACCATTTCATGTCTGTTAGATTGACTAAAATTTTTTTTTAAATGACATGTTAATATCAGCAAGGATACCGAGTTTGTGGAATCATCCCTGATTGGAGTGCTAATGCTGGATCACTTTGGAAAATTGAAATTTTTTCAGAAGTTACATACACATCTACTCTATGACCTAACCATCTCATTTCTAGGTATTTATCCAAGAATAAAGAATCCATATTTCCACAAGCAAACTTAGACAACAATGTTATAAAAAACTTTATTCATAAAACTCCTAAATGTAACAAATCAAATATCCATTATCAGGAGAATATTCATGCAACAGAAAAGTAATCAGCAACAGAAAGGAATCAACCACTGATAAAGACAACTCAGGGACATGACGGACATCAGAATGTGGTTTACTCTTGGTGGAAGGACAGGTGTTGACTAAAAAGAGTGATGATGGAACCTTCTGGCAAAAAAGGAAACGTTCAGCATCTTCATTTGACGATAATCAGTCACATGCACAGCTGTCGAAACTCATTCAAAAACGTGCTTAAGATCTGTGCATTTAACTGTATATAAATGGCGCCTCTTCTGAGGGTAAGGAGGAACAATCATAAAGGTTTCAGATGAAATAAAATTACCACTGAAAGAAATGCAGAGCTTAGTTCTTTAACAGCTTATGATGGGGAGATTTGCACTGCACCGGGACCTAACATCTCAAATTGAGCACAAGTTAACCAAAGAAAGTGCCAGAAAAGCATTGTGGGAAAGGGAGTCTGCATTTGTGAAAGGAGTGTGGCCAGTGTGGAGTGGGAAATGCTAGCAAAGATGGAGGGGCCAAGAGGCAGGTAGTGCACCCCCTTGTGGAATCAGCCAGGGAGGATTTACTCAGCACTAGTGCCACCTGGAGGACTTTAAGTCCTTGTGTAGGAACTGTGCCTGAGAGAGCAGGTCTTTTGAAGAAATCACTCTGGGTAGGTGAACACCCAAGAGGGAGCCAGGTGGAAGAGGGTTACAGTCGGGAGACTGTGAAGATAGATGATCAAATTGACCAGGATTATAGGAGGGTGACTGCAGAGCCAAAGGAATTGGAAGTGCACCATATACACAGGACTGGACAATTCCTTTGTTTTCAAATGAGGGGGAAAGATCAAGATCATGTGGAATATCATCCTCATATTTCAGCCTGCTCAACCAGATGGAAGGTGGTACGTATCTCTAAAGTGGGAACACTGGAAAGGAGTTGATATGGAAGAGAGAATGGTCAAAGAATTCAGAGGTTTCCCCTTGGACACTGCATTTGAAGCATCACATAAGGCGTCTGCCAGGTTTGGGGTACTGAAGTGAATTAGGAGAGTAAAAGCTTTATTAGGGGATATTACAGAGGAAAGGGAGAAGATTAGGCAGGAAGGTTGGGTCTGAAACCCTCTGCCAGCCCACTATGGAATACTGGGAAGAGATAGCAGGACCACATCCTGGAGCATGCTCAGGCCTTAGCTGGGAACTACTCAAGAAGATTCAGGCCTTGACTTGAAAGCTGAGCCAGATCCTAAAAGTGCAGACATTTACAGTGTGCCAAGTACTCACCCTCCTTGTAACCAAAGGCGAGGTCTTTCTTGGGTAGAGATCCAAGCATGGATGTTCATAGGTGCACAGGTACTTTGCAGGTATCCAGAAGTGTCCATCAGAATAAGTAATATACTTGAAAATGTCTAGATCTCCTAATTCAGAGCCTTGTTATTTTAATTCATAATTTGTTCTACATCTCAAGCATTTATGTGCCAGACCATATGGGGATTTTTGTCAACATATATTTGTCTTGGCAAATATTAGGTGCTCTATCCCGAAGCTAATTATCAGAAGAGAAATCCTTGGCTGGCTACCCCAATGGTGGATCATCTCACCAGTATTGTCAGTATTATCCACACATTGCTTAGTCTTCTCTCCAATTATAGTTTATAAATAAGTATAATTTGGAACCAGCCCTGAAGAGTTTTCATTTCAGGTTTATGAGCATATAGATATTTTTCATGCAATTTATTTTTGTTTTGAATTTTGTGTTCCCTTATCCAGCATCCAGCAATGATGTTTTTGATAACGACTTTGCAATTTAATGCTTTATTCTTATGACAATATTCAAAACATTGATCTATTATGTTTCTTTCATAGTTTTCATTCAGGAAACTTTTCATTGGTCATAATTGTCACAAAGATGGAATCAATGAACTCAATTTTTCTCCTACTCTTTCTCTTCTCTTTTCACCCCATTCTTCTCTGAGTAATCTGTATTTCTCAGTTTTTAAATATAATTACTTTTTCTTCTTTTTTAAAAAATGCATATGGACTGCAACAAACCAGTCACGACTACAACTCTTTTCTACCACAGTAATCAAATGTCATACGTGGGCTACAGAAAAGGTAGGCAGAAATAATGATGGCTAAAGTCTATGGAATTCACAAAGAGCCGGGATGCTTTTCTTGGTTCATAGGAAGGGACTTTGCTTATGGCTTCATTTAACTACTTTTAAGGGCTTATGGGTATTTGTCCAGTCAGGTCCAACTCATTTTTTTATTAGGGATGGTATTGGAAATAGATCAAAATAAGTGGTACAAAGGTAAAGCCCAACCTCTTGGAACCCCTTTTCTAGGGAGACCAAGATTAAAATAAAAGAGTAAAGGTAGCATGCAGGAAGATTTAAGATCATCTATTATCTCTACCTATATATTTATCTGTCTATCTATTTAGCTGTGTGCTAATAGCACCTTATAGCTTGCATGTGTATTCAGTAGGTACTCACACATGTATGTAAATGTTCTCATGGTCCACTATTACATCATAACCCAGAGTTGGTAAAAAAAAAAATTCTTCTAGAATTTACCAGTGTTTTTGGTTACTAATAGGTTGCATTTAAGGAATATGCTGTCTAGAATGTTTCAGAAACTGCAGGTTATATACACTTGTTTATTATTAGGTCCTTTGTTCTTAAGTATTCTTGTCTGCTAATATGCCATGTGACATCCAGATAGGGCATGTGCTATGCAGTTTCCAAAATTTAACCCATCACAGAGCAACTTGCAGGATTAGCACACTATGGAGAGTGTATTCCCAAAGTATCTGCTCTTCCCTTCTCTTTCTGTTTGCCAGCTCTCAAATCATTCCACTAGTGATTTCCTCAAGCACAGTACTAGTAATATCTAGGATGCTTGAAGCTCAGTGCTATGGACACACCTAACTGAAAATGATGAAGTGGTATTATCACTCTGTACCCATAAAGCTATCAGAAATGTCAAGACATCTCCTCTCATCTCCACAAAACATCCAGTGATACTCTCTAATCCCTTTTTATTAAATCTAACTTACTCATAGTAAAAAAAAAATTCAAAATATTTTATTTAAGTTTGGTTATATGTCTATCCAATGTATTAATCTTTACAACAGTTATCATTTTCTGTCTTTTAGTGGAAATCTGTAAGGGTTCATTGATCTTAGTAAAATAGACTTTTGTCTAAGGATTGTTGATATTGTAATTTATATGGGATAATGTGCTCTAAGTTCCAAACAACAGACTTACAAAGGACTTACAAATGTATTTTGGAAAGATTCATCAATAAACTTGGATCTGCCTAATACTCTGGAATCTTAATAGATTAAGCCATTACCAATGATTAAATACCTTTATGGTATTAATTTCTTGGGAAGGGTGGAGAGATTGGAAGGCTACAGGCTTAGGCAACTACCACGGTGGGAAAAGAAGAGGTTCCATGGGACTTCTTCATAGTGAGACCCTTGAACAAAGGAAAGAAGGTAGGTATCAATGTCAGTTCTTTCTTTCCCCTTTCTCTCTCTCTCTTTCTTTCTTTCTTTCTTTCTTTCTTTCTTTCTTTCTTTCTTTCTTTCTTCCTTTCTCTCTCTCTTTTTTTCTTTCTTCCTTTCTCTTTCTTTTTCATTTTCTATCATCTATTATCTCTATCTACCAACCTATCTATCATTCTTTTGCTTATCTTATTTTCTATGAGGAAACACCCTCCTTCAAATAGAATACATTATTAATCTCACTCAATTTCTCTCTGGGGTGGGGCAAAATGTTTGCCATTTGGATTCTCCAGGCTTGTCAGTTTCTGGCCAATCATTCAAATTTCACAAATAATATCTTTCCAAGAAAGCTCTGACTTTGGAACCTTGACCTTCTGGGCAGCTGGTATTTGTTTCTCCCTACATAATGGTGTGTTGGAGCTAGCTCATGAGGGCTGATCGTGGGCCCTCCCTCCTGAAAGTGCTTGAAATGAGCTACGTTGGAAGGATTTGCACCAGGGGAATTGCCAATGCTGCAGATTGCTTTTTTTAAAATTTGGTGAGCTGGCTTGCTGTCTGAGGGAGAGCACACACCCTGCATCACCACACTTTGTGGTAGTGTGCAAGTTACTTATGTTCCCTGCACCTCAGTTATTATAAGAAAAATAATCTTTTCTTTTCCTAGTCCAGAGTCAACCTGTGCATGTTTTGTAAGGGCAAAGAACCACATAAATAAGCATTATTTGTATCTGAATTAATTATTTTATACCTATTCCTGAGGTGAACACTATAAATCTGTCCTCTTATTTAATTCCTATTGTAATAGACTGTGACTTTTACAGCTTCCAATGAGGTATGCCTTGTGTTATTTAATCCCCTCTGTCATCCCCTTGGTTCTGAATTAGTCTGTGTGACATCCCTTGATGGCTGGAGTGAGACAGAAGGGATGCTGTACCTAGTGTGGGTCTAGGCTTTAAGAGGCCTGGAAGCCTCCACTTGCACTTTGGGGACAGCTTTGTAATCTAATACTCTATACGCTGTGGAGGAGTGAAGCTAGTCACGTGGATGGCTAAATCAAGAAAAAAAGATGCTTTCCCCACCATCTCCACTGAGCCAGCAGCTGTGTAAGGACATCACAGGGCTGGTGGTTCCAGCTTCAGGTACACAGTGTGGAGCAGAGGAAAGCCATCTGTTCCCAAGCCCCATTCAATGGCAGAATTTTGAGCAAACAAATGATTTTTATTTATTTTAATCCACTACATTTTGGGGTGGTTTGTTTCCCAGAGATAGAGAAGCAAAATACTAACAATCTTCAAGGCAAAAACATCATACTTAGATTTAAACTAAAGACACTGAGGGCTCAAAGGTTGTGAGCAAGTTGCACAACTTCATGCAGCAAGTCACTGTAAGATTTAGAATAAAACTCTGGTATCCGAGCTCCAGTCCTATGCTTGTCCCACTATTTATTCACTGATGACCACGTGAAGGGAAAACTTAAGTCTCAATTGCAACATAAGTTCCATTTGGAGACACTCTTCTCCACGTGGCCAACTGAGGACTGCACACAGCTATTCCTGAGACTCAGCATGGTTGATAGAAAGGAAGGTACAAAAGAAAACTATTTTCCACTAGTTTTAACCTGTGTTCTCTAGAGAAACAGGTCAATACAATGTGCATATCTATGGAGTGAGAGTTTTTAGGGAATTGGCTCATGTGATTATGGGGACCAAGTTCAAAATCCATAGGGCAGGCTGGCAGACTGCAGACCCAGGGCTGAGCTGATGTTATAGTTTAAATCCAAAAGCCATCTGGCTGCAGAATTCCCTCTTGGTCCAGGGTATCAGTTTTTGTTCCATTTAGGTCTTCAACTGATTGGATGATGCCCATCCACATCATGAATATCTATCGACTTTACTCAAAATCCACCATCTAAATGTTAAACTCAATCAAAAATGCCCCCACAGAAACATCCAGAATGATGTTTAAACAAGTATCTGGCCACCATGGTCCACTCAAAATGACACAAAGTTAACTGTCATGCTCTGGTCACTCTTAAGCTGTGAGGCCTGGGGCTGATCATTCAATATGAGGGGTCACAGCTCTCTCCCTTGATTGATGGGTGTGGGCACAGCTTCTCACAGAGGTATGTGGGTGACTAGGTAGGGGAGAGAGTATAAAGCACACAGTGCAAAGGGGGCCACATCTTCTGGTTTCTTATGAGGTGGTGAGCATTCAGGACCTGCAAACGTGTGGTCACTGAGTTTAAGAAAACTGTTCCAGATGGGAAATATCACCAGGAGGGATTTTCTTGCTTTGCTTCTTGAGACACAATTTTTTTTTTTTTTTTTTTTTTTTTTACAAAGGACTCACCAGGAACCCCACTCAAAGCACAGATCGCATTACAATGCAATCTTACTGTATCTCCTGTTAGAATGTGGGCTCAATTGCACACTGCTTTTCTTCACATCTCTTAAAATTAAAGGAGATGAGGCTGAGGTTGGGGCTCAGTGGTAACACTCATGAGGCCCTGGGTTCCATTCTAGGCACCACCTAAAAATAAAAAATAAAAGTATAGTGTCCACCTACAACTAAGAAATATATTTAAAAAAAATGTTAAAGGAGATGAAAAAAAAAAGTCACCTAATTTATTCAAATTGCTTTCCACTACAAAAATGTGTGTGACCACGAATCCCTGGTCAGCCTCCCGCCTCCCAGAACAACTTGGGGCCCCAGTCAGTCTTCCATGTGCTGAACCTGTGCACCGACTGAGCTGCCTTCTACAGTCAGGCCTCGCCTGCTGCACCTAATCAGGTCCCTCCTGGCCTGGATCACATCCAGGTTCCTTGTGCCCCAGCCGCCTCTTCCACACACATGCTGAGATTGGCAATTCCTAGGATTTATTCCATGGAGATTAAAGTTTTGATCCTCTCAAAAAGAAAATTCACAGGAGCTCTGTCAGGGTGATGGGGCCCAGAGGAGTTTAATTTAGCAGTGTGTGTGTGTGTGTGTGTGTGCGCGCATTGGAAACAAAGTGGTACCTTTGTATTTGCATGCGAAATAAAGGAAAAAGGGATCCAAAACAAACAAACAAAAATACCTTCCATCACTTAAAAATCTCACTTAAAATCCACTCTTTGGTGAACCTAGAGATGTAACAGAGAGCTCTTTGTTCCTGCCTCTGGGAAGTCCCAGGAGGCGGGCACTGTGGCATGGGAGCAGGCAACTTCACATTTTTTTTTTTTTTTAAATATAGGAGGGGCTGGCTCCTAGGTGCTGGAGGAGTGTTCATTACTGAAGGAGTGGATTCCTTATTGAATAGCACTCCCTTGGGTCTTACAGGCTGGGTGTAGCTGAACTATTCACTCTGTAAGCCAATAAATAAATAAATGAAAGTCATGGGGAAAGATTAGCTTCAGTCTCACACTGAGCTCGCAGCAGGGGCCTCCTTGTCCCCTTTCTGGATCCCTTTCAGCTGCACACAGGGAGTCTCTTCCAGGATACCCTCTGTGCTCTGCAGAAAGAGTGAAATAATAAGTAAGATTTACGCAGCCCTTTAGATATTACATCAATTGCCAGTTAACCCAGTTTATTCTTTTACCAGTTCTGCAAGGGAGGAAAGACAGGAGTATTAGTGAATTCCACTTTCAGGAAGGCTAAGTACCCAGCCCAAGCCAAGCCCTAGATCTGGAAATCCAAAGCCCCCAGTATGTGCTCTGCTTTTCCAGTTCTGACTTGGGCACAGAAAGAGAATTGCAAATGGAAATTCAACTAAAATTGAGGAGTAAGCAGTAAAGTTCTGGTTCTGGGTAGGAAAAGATAGAACCTTGCAGTCCCTCAGACCTCAGTGTGCTTCAGCTGTGGTGGGCCTGGGAATTCATGACAGTGTTTTCTTAGCTACAGTAGTGATCATGGAAACACCTTTGAAAAAACAATGAAGATATACGATTTCATACACACATGACATTGGACTGGCAAATTTTAAGATTTGATGATACAAAATTCTTAACACTGACAAAAGTAAGAATAAATAAATGTTATATACTGCCAGTGGGAGTGTTAAAAGATATGACTCCTTTGGAGACCACGATGATAATATATAATAGAGTTGAAGATGAACATACACTCTGACCTAGCAATTTCATTCGTGTGTGTGTGTGTGTGTGTGTGTGTGTGTATGTTTCCTGGGAAAGCATCTCTAAATGTGCTCAAGGTGGCATTGGTAGCATTATTCATTATGGCACTCTTCAGAGTGGTTGGAATTGGCTTTTCAGACAGGAGCAAACCTGTGCCCCTTCACTTGCTGACTTAGCCTGCTTTCATTTGCCAATGTAAGTATGTGTGTGGACATGCACTGTGTGTCAGGCATGCTTCTAGGGCTGGACCACCAGCAGCAAGCCAGATTGAACAAAATTACCTATCTTCATTTACATTTTGGTGGGAAGAAGTATTAAACAAGGATGCAAATAAGTTTGTAATTTTAGGATGCAAAAGTACTCTGAAGCAAATTAAGAAGTGTCGGGTCTAGAATGTGTCGAGCTTGGAGTGGGACATATTTCAGATGTATCGGTCAGTCTGGGAATCCTTTTCATCAACAACATTTAAGCAGATATTTGATGGGCCTGGGGAGAGAGCAGGAGCAAATCATTGGGAACCTTCCAGTGCTCAGTGTTAAACTGTGAAACCCCCCAGTTGCAGGGACCCTGTGGTGGGAATGTGCTCATAGTTTCTGAAACTCAGATGTGTAGGAAGTACCCAGAGATTCAGGAGACATGGAGAAAAAAGAGAAAATTTAAAGACAAATTCAATTTATTGATTGCAGCTAGTGTTTACTCAGTATGGTGTTCAGCTGAGCTCAATATGAAACACAAGAAAGGGAAAAAAAAGGTGATTTGAGTCTAGGTTATTATGGAAATGGACTTAAAATGCCAATAACGGCTGTTTAAGTTGGTAAGTACCGTGTGAAACCTTCGTCATATACCAATTCATTTGCTGATAATAAATTAAATTTTGTAATAAATCTTTAATGTGGTTATTAAGACCCTTAGTTTACAGATGAAGAGATCAAAGAGTAGAGGGCCTAATACGACCTCGTTAGCAGGCAACAGCGGTGGGGTCTGTGCTTCGCCCTGCCTTTCCCAGAGTTTTATGGCCACTCCACCAAAGAGCTTGAATGGTGCAGTGAGAAGCCCATTTTCTCCCTTGGCAGGCCAGATAATGGTAGACTGAAGGGTGGTCTCTATTTGGATGACATCCCTCCTGCTCCTTTTATTCAGAAGTCATGGGTGTAGCTCACCTCTTAAGCCAATCACTGCCCAAGAATGCAAAAACACAGAAAGTAAAGGTAAATCAAGAATCCAAACAGTCTTCAGAGAGAGCTTTAAGAATGGCTGAGATTTAGTTCCATCTTCCCTTCCATCTACTTTCCCCCAAACTAAAAGAGTGCTGTCGTGCTGTTGCAAAGAGCAGCATATGCCTCTGTATTGCAGTTCCCAATCATGGGGTTGGGGGACAAGAAGACAGATTGGTTTCTCTTCACTAGCAGCTGTGTGTAGCGCTGATTTGAGAAAGAGTCTGAGAAGTATAGGGAATGTTATCAGCAGACAGAACAGGTGAGAGAAGTTGGGTGAATGAACTTGATTTATCGATGATGTGTATGACCACACTAGGGATAAGGACTTGGTAAATTCTTCCTTTCAGGTAAGAATTTTCTGAAGGGAAGACTGTTGCCCTTTGAAGCAGAATGCAACTTTGCTTCAGCACAATGTCAAACCTCTCTCAAATTCTTCTTCAAATTTTCTTCATGGGCTGGGCTTCTTGGGGCACACCTATAATCACAGTGGTTTAGAAGGCTGAGGTAGGAGGATCTTGAGTTTAAAGCCAGCCTCAGCAATTTAGTGAGGCCATCAGAAACTCAGCAAGAACTTTTCTCTAAATAAAATATAAAAAAGGGCTGAGGATGTGGCTCAGTGGTTAAACACCCCTGGGTTCAATCTCTGGTGTCAAAAAACAAACTTTCTTCATGATATATTTTATTCAAACCACATCTCTTGTTTCTTGATTATTGTTTTATTAGGCAACCAGGCATCATGTCTGTCCTGGGCTGGCTGGGTCTTTCTGTGCTTGGGATGATCCTTACAGTGCTCTTGATTCACTTTAGTCCTAAGGCTACAAGATGTGGAAACCATGAAGACTCTTCTCTTGTCATCCAACAAACCAGGAATACCTCACCAATAAGGCCACTTACCATAATTTCTAGTATAATATAATTTTATTTTTAATAACTCAATATAAAATTAAAAGTTTTACAAGCCCTCATGTTATTTACAAGATCTACCTCATTCAACATAACAGTTTATGCCTTTAATTATGTACCTAGTGCATTTTACTATACTTCCTAAATCCAATACAATTCTGTTTTTCTAATTCAATATTTGCAAATACACCAGAATGAAAACCTCACAGGTTACCACTGTCATAAATCGGAGGTCTAATAATTCATTAATTCAACTATTCTTTTGGGCATTCAGAATATATATTAACCTTCAAGGAAGAGTTCAAACAAAAAATCCAGAAGCAAAATTAAGAATCAATACCTAAAACTATTTGAGTTACTCTGAGCAAGGTGCAGGTTCAAATATCCACACTTGCACTCAGAAACCAAAATCAGGGTTACAAATCTTGAAGTAAGGAGTCAAGTGATCAGTCTCATTTGAATCAATACTGCCTAGATTAGATAATTTTCTTGATCTCTTTAGGTTCATCTATAAAACAGCAGCATAAGGCATGTAAGTAGATCCACATTAAAAATTCAGAGAAAGATTTCAATCAGAATTACATGGTAACTTTTAAATAAGGGAGGTACCTGTTCCCCCATACTGGTCTGATTGAGTCAGTTCCTAAGGATGGGACCTCAGGTAATGGGAAGGACTCTGATGAGTCTCTGATTCCGGTTTTGCTCATTGCAAGTAGCTATTGACTGATTACTTTTTATCTCAGATTCATGCTCTTTACAATTTTCCCTAACATTAACTGTCATAAAAAATAAAAATGCTTTCAATTGAATACTATTGGGAAAAGTCTGAAAATTCTGTAGCCATGGTAACAGGTAGTCACCAACCCAATTTTATAGCTGTTTAATTAATAATTTACAGTTCTATAACCATGGTGAAAGTAATCACTAGAACTGGTTTTACATCCATTTAATTGGCCAGCAATTCACTTCAGTGAACAAGCTTCCTAAATCCAACTATTCAATGACAGGTCCAAACTTCTAAAAGTCATCAATGGATCACACAAACTTCTAGTATATAACTTGACAGAAATTCCATCTAAACAATTGTGTTTCTACAATTGATTTTAACTTGGTCCTCAACAATCTACCAAAACTGGAGAATCAGTTTTCTCAAAACCTCATGTAAGTTCGGAAGTGTGGCTCGCTTGTAAATGTTATGTACAAGAGTGTAACTCCCCTTATTAAGTAAGCATTCAACTGAGCTTTGTGCTTTTGTTTCAGATGTAGAGTAGTGCTATCTTCTTTTGTCATTCTGGTGATACCAGCAAAATCACTGTAAGCTTCTAAAGGAGGTTTGTACCCACAGAAGGATCTTGGTTTTTCTCAGACCAAGATTCCATTTGCCTTTCAACAGTAGTTTGAACTCTAAATTGTTATGTTGGGCTCTAATGACGTCATTTTATTATCCTAGAACTGGTAGGCAGCAACAAATTATTACATAGGATCCTGAGGTTTAATTTGGAAAAGTTTTGATATGAAGGTGCACCATTTTGCAAATTCTTTTTTATTTTTTGCAATTAATGTGTTTCTTCTTCACTGTTTGCATTTCATTTGCTTATGTAGGCTCTCGTAGCTGTATATTTTTCTCTTAAAACTGTCCTCATATAGTTGCAGAGGCTCTGGTATGTTGTGTCGCCATTTTTGTTTGATTCTAAGAATTTTTAAACAATTTATTCCTTGATTTCTTCTATCACCCATGCATCATTTAAAAGTATGTCATTTAATCTCTATGTGCTTATAAAGTTTCTATAAAGCTTTTTTGAATTGACTTCTAATTTCATTCTACTATGTTCTGATAAGATGCAAGGAATCATATCAATTTTTTGTGCTTGCTACGAGCTGTTTTATGACCTAAAATGTGGTCTATTATGAAGAAGGTGTCTAAGCTACTGAAAAAGAAGTATATTTGACCGTTGTTGGATGAAATAATCAATAGATGTCTGTTACGTCCATTTGATTTATAATATTTTTCAGGTCCAAATAGTCTTTACTGAATTTATGTTCAGATGACCTATATATTGGTGAGAGAGGTATGTTGAAATCACTCAGTATTGTTGTACTTGGGTCTATCTGAGGATTTAATTCAAGTAGTTTCTATTTTATGTATTAAGGTACACCAACATTTGTGGCATAAATATTTACAATCGTTATATCTTCGTGTTGTATTTTCCCCTTTGCCAATATGAAATGACATTCTTTGTATCTACTTACTATTTTTGGCTTGAAATCTGCTTTGTTGGATGTAATACTAGCTACTCCTACTTGTTTTCAAGCTTCATTTGCATCATATATCAAATACCATCTTTCACTTTCAGCCTGTGTCTATCTTTGCTTGTGGGATGAGTCTTTTTCAAGTGACATATGGTTGAGTCTTAATTATTTCTTTATTTTATTCATTTTGCTAGTCTATGTCTTTTAATTGGAGAGTTGACACCATTTGCATTCAATGTTATTACAGAGAGATGTTTATTAATTCCTGCCATTTTGATTTATTTCTAATGTTTAATTCTGTTTCTTATTTGCTAAGCTATTCTTCAAATGAGATTTGTTCATTTGTAAGCTTGGGTTTTTCTTTTTTAAAATTTCTTCTGTATGGAGTGTTTCTTTAAGTATTTCTGTAGTACTGGTTTAGTAGCCATGGATTCTTTTAGTTTCTGCTTATCTTAAAAAGTTTTTATTTCTTCTTTGATTTTCAATAATAGCTTTGGTGATATAGCAATCTTGGTTGACAATTTTTTTTCAGGTCTTGAAACACATCATTCCAAGTTCTCCTGATGTATAGAGCTTATCCTGAGAAATTGGAAGTAATTGGCTTGCTTATAAATGTGACCTATGCTTTTCTCTTGAGGTTTTAAAAATTCTATCCCTGTTCTGTATGTTAGACATTTTAATTATAATGCATCATGGTTTGTCTTTTGATTTTATCAACTGTGTGTGCATATGTGTACCTGTGTTTTGTGAGTAGAAGCATGGGGTTGTCTTTACATGGATTTTCTTGTTTATGTTGCATATATAAAAGTGTGCTTCATAGGAAGCAAATGAATGTGATGACTTGATCAGTCTCCAATGTATCTTGTCAATTCAGGAAAGACCATCATTTGGTTTAGTTCGCATTCCCAGGCCCACATTTATGTTTTTGATTGTACAGTCCATTTCTAGACTCGGTTTGAATAGGAAATCCAAAACGTGTTCCTAAACACACATTCTTGATCAACTTTGAAGGGCTTCTTGTCTGTTGTAAATTTATCTATAGAAGAACTATAACCTTCTCCCAGAAGAACTTCTTTCCTGTAATTTTGCATACATTTTTAATTAAGAGAAGCTTAAAAAAATAGAAAAATAGGAAGCAAAAAATTGAACAAGCAATATTCATCTTTTACAACTTAAAGGTTAATTTGAAATAAGCAAAATACTGATTTCAAGAATATCTCACAGAGCAACTCACGTGCACTCCTCATCAATATTTTTTTTAATTTGCTTATTGATTCATTGAGCACAAATGGAGTGCAACTATTGTTTCTCTGGTTGTACACAAAGTAGAGTCACACCATCTGTGCATTCATACATGTACACAGGGTAATGATGTCTGTCACACATTCTGTTATTATTCTAACCCCCCCACCCCGACCCCACCCTCCCTTCCCTTTATGCTATCTATCCTTCCTCCATTCTTGCCATCCTTCCCCCCGCCGCATTATGCATCATCATTCATTTATCAGTGAGACCATTCGGCCTTTGGATTTTTGGGATTGGCTGATCTCACTTAGCATAACAGTCTCCAACATCATCCATTTACCTACAATTGCCATAATTTAATTCTTCTTTATGGCTGAATAATATTCCATTGTGTATATATACCATAGTTTCTTTATCCATTCGTCTATTGAAGGGCATCTAGGTTGGTTCCACAATCTAGCTATTGTGAATTGAGCAGCTATGAACATTGATGTGGCTCTATCACTGTAGTAATCTGATTTTACACCAAGAACACTAATAACCCAATCAATAAATGGGCCAAGGAAATGAACAGACACTTTACAGAGGAAGATCTACAAGCAATCAACAAATTTATGAAAAAATGTTCAACATCCCTCGTTATAAGAGAAATGCAAATCAAAACCACCTTAAGATTTCATCTTACTCCAATTAGAATGTCTTTTATTAAGAATACAGGCAACAACAGGTGTTGGCAAGGATGTGGGGAAAAGGGTACACTCATACATTGCTGGTGGGAGTGCAAGTTGGTGCAGCCACTCTGGAAAGCAGTGTGGAGATTCCTTAGAAAACTTGGAATGGATCCACCATTTGACCCAGCTATCCCACTCCTTGGCCTATCCTCATCAATATTTTGAAGTCTGCCTTTCTTGCGTCTTTCTTTGTCTAACTTATCTTACCCTCCTATTCTTTTTGCTCCTTCTTCTGACCTTCAAAGTAAACTCCTCTGTGTGTGTGTGGCAGGGGGGCAGGGGGACAGGGTGTTCTCAGGAAAAAGAAAAAAAAGTCACACTGTGCATATCTCTTCTAAATTTCTAAATAAAAACAAACAATGTATAAGATGCATTCAAACACAACCTGGATGATTTGAAAAGTACAATTCGATTATTTTTTCTAAACATGTAGGAGGTATATCAGAATCTTCAATATGATTCTGTATTTTATTCGATAATGTTCTGCATTGATAAAGTTGTTCTAATCTTTATAACAAATCGTTACCCTTTGGAAAATTGTTGAAAATAGTAAAAATCAGGGAAAGACCAAGTGAGAATTTAAATAGCCTTCTGGTGAATGTTTTTAGATGGCTCTGAGAAGGCAATTAGAAAAGAAAAGAAAACATACTATTTAAAAGCCACTTATGAAATCTTTCTCTAAAGAGTAGATTGAATAAGAATTCAAAGTTGTAAACCAAATAAAGATGAATTAATAGTTGTCTTTAAAAAGAGAGACTTTTCTTAGTTCTCAAACAGTATTTTGAGTGGACATGACAGTTTAAGGTAAGGAAAGCTTGTAATCCTTTTCCATAAATAAGTTCAGAAATAAATACAGGGGATTTTATAGAAAAAAGTAATTAAATGGGTCTTGGGATGTAGTTCAGTGATAGAGTGCTTGCCAATTATACACAAGGTCCTGAGTTCCATACACACAGACACACACACACACACACACACACACACAAACATTAAAAATAAATGGTAACTTCAAATTTTAAGTATCATTTACATGTGACTGAATATTTTCAATTTAGAAAGACTCTTAGAAAGTAAACAAGCTGGAGATCAAACAAACTTCAAATTAATAGAATTTACTTTCCAAATAAAGAACTTTCAAATAAAATGTACTATGGAAGAATTATTATTAGGAGTACAGTAAATCTTTCCACATATGATTATATTATATTTATTTAGACATTAATATTTATATATTATGTATAACTAAATACAATTAAATAATTAGCTATAATCCCTGTGTTGTTATGGACAAAAATATCTTACACAGAGGTAGATTAACTAAAGAAGCATACCTAAGAATCCAAATTATTTTTCCCATATTATCATAAATCTCTTTTTTGTATAAATTAATGCTTCTCTCAAGCTATTAAGTCAATAACACCATACACTTCAAGGCCCTTCTGCTTGCTATAGATTTTGCCTGGATCTGGTAGTCAATGTGTATCCTCTTTGCCTCAGAGCAATTTCAGTCTCAGCTCAATTATTTAAAATGTCTTCATATTTCATCCAATATCACCTTGAATCTGATCTTAGCACATGCAGAATAATCTCTGTTAACTGAAAAAAAATACTTTTCTGCTACATAACTCTCTAACTATGAAATATCATTACTATCTTCTTTACTCAATATAAGAACTCTCTTTTCATTGCCTAATGAAAGTAAACTTCTTGATGGTAATTTCATAATTCAAGAAGTGTCTACAACCACAACTGATCTTTTGAACACCCACTGAAATCTTAATATATGTTTTTGCTGATGGGACTTATCTTAAAAATGAAACCCAATAATACCTCCAATGACTAGTTCAGCCTCTGTCACAGAATCTAACCCTTCACTAGAAACAAAATGGATTTAAATAGATGAACAATGGCCTTTTCTCTAACATCAAATTATTAAAAATAAAAGGTAAATACGTAATCTGATAACCAAGAATTTTGAAGTAGTTCACCTCTGTTAGAGTGCTTTGCAACCTAAAATGTTTCTTTGTAAAAGAGATACCCTTAATATTATATTTTGGCATATTATCATGCTGTTTGTGCTCTAAATATAGTCCTTACCTATAAATCCTTTAAATTCTTTGTAATGAGGTAAAAAAATATTCTATGGAAAAGTTAAAGGATTCCATTAGAGACACAGAAATTTTGATCCAAATTCTTTTTTTTTCTTTCTTTTTTTTTCTTTCTTTCTTTCTTTCTTTCTTTCTTTCCTTTTTTTTTTTTTTTTTTTGTTATTGGGAATTGAATCCAGGGGCACTTCCCCACTGAACCACATCACCAGCTCATTTCTTATTTTTTATTTTGAGGGAAAGTCCCGCTAATTGTTGAGGGCCTTGCTAATTTGCTGAGACGGGCTTTGAACTTGTGGTCATCTTACTTCAGCCTCCTGAGTGACTGGGATTATAGGCGTGCACCACTGCACTCAACAAATTCTTAAAGAAATACTCAGAACAAATGTGTTTTAAAATCTATAAAAATGGTATCTAGCAAATCCATAATGGCTTCTTTCTAATACAGCATAGAATCTCATCTACATACATCCTTGCTAAAATTTTTCAGGAGACAACCCACCATGGTGCACAGTACCAAGTACTGATGAGGAAACTTTCTGGAAGCTATGCCTGGTCTATGCTATTCATATGTGTAACTAAGAGCTAAATGTTAAATTAGACATGGAACCTCCTGCATTTCCAAGTGGATTTTATGTATTTGCCTTCTGCTATAATTAATGAATAAGTACTTATGAATATATGCTAATATTTATTTTTCAGATGGAATAAAGGAAGCATATTAAAGGCATATTGCTCAGTGCCTAAAAATAGCAATAAGATGTTACACTTCATAGTGACAAATGTCTGTGGATTACACATGACTTTTCCCCTTAATCTGAAATGCACTGTCGTGATTGGCTCCAGACCTCTGAAAACATGGGGAGGGCTTTATCATAATTGTAAATTTGTAACAATTAGAAACTTTACTGGAGAACCACTGGAAACAATTGGTCCATGAAAGCCTGACAACTAAGATCTGACAGTCAAGATCATTGGAACAAGCTGATGCCTGTAGGATGCAGGCAGATTCTGACTAAATGAAGAGTAAAAAAAGATTCTCCTAAATATCTTCAGTCACCAATTGTCACACTCTACTTACATAATTTTGGTCATTATGGTTTTGGTCATATTTATCCTATTCACTGACTTCTCTTTAAACTCCTCTACCTTATAACTACCGGAGGTAGAATGAAGGAGATATAGAGGCTTGTTTCCTTGACAAAGCCTGTCACTTTTAAATTGTGACATTAGCACAACTTTTGGTTGCTTCTTACAAATGTTTAATTTTGCTGTGTTATCTTACAATTGGTTGATATCTATTTTCTAGAGACCTGAGTTCTTCTATGTAACCACTGTCCAGATAGAGGAGCTATATCTAATTTAAAGACAAAAGCAGGAAAAATCATGGTATTCACATTTGAAGTAAAACCTTTGTAAGTAAAACCTCTTGTTTTGGGGAGCAGTGGGGTACTGGAAATTGAATCCAGCATGATTTACCACGGAGCCACATTCCCAGCATTTTTTATTTTTTATTTTGAGGCAGGGTCTCGCTACATTGCTCAGAGCCTAAGTTGCTGAGGCTGGCTTTGAACTTGTAATCCTCCTGCCTCAGCCTCCCCAGTTGCTGGGATCACAGGCATGAGGCACTGTGCACAGTTGTAATGAAACCTCTTCATGGATAATCAATACTATGTGAAGATGCCACTTGTCTTCAATGCAGTGACGCCCTGATAAACCCATTCTAAGTTGATACTACTGTAAGTTGGAATGCATTGGTTCCTCCTCACCTGCCCGTATCGTAGGTTAGCAACACAGGATTCTGTAGAGTTGCTTCCTGGTGGTGATGGTGCTGACTGGAAGCTAGTTGCAACTTGCTCCTGCTACCATCATTGCATATCACAAGCCTGGAAAAAGATTAGAATTCAAAGTATGGTTTCTATTAAAAACTTATCATTATCAAACCATCATGAAGCTGAAAAATTCTAAACCAAACCATTGTAGCTCAGGGTCTATAATGTGGTCTCTCCTACAGGTTTATTAAAGAAGGAGCAAAATGTGGTTCTAGAAGTGAGTGTTTTTTTTTTTTTATTTTGTAGTCATGGCAACCTTTAGCCATTAGAACTCATTTTAAATCTGTCCTAATCAATTAATGACAATTCTATAGCCATGGAACCAGGAGCTTCCAGAAATGGCTTGAACCTATTAAATCCAGCAACAACAATTTGCCTGAATGAGCATCCTTCTGAAAACCAATCATCAGGATCATCTCCTTGACATAAAAGTCAAACAGTTGAGAACAGACTCCTCCTGATGTGCACTCTGAGTAGTCTGTTGCCACAGCTGGTGGAAACCCCCTCATGCTTCTGAAGAACTGCCCGTTCCTGCCCTCCTTACTGATCCTTCACGATAGCCATGTCCAATAGAACTTTCCACAATGTTGAAAATAATTGTTCTATCAAGCAATAGCCACAAGCTGCCTGTAATAACTGACCACTTGGCTAGTACGACTGGGTGACCACATTTACATTTTAATTGGGTTAGACTTCAGTAGCTGTGTGTAGCTGATGGTTATTATATTGGACAACACAGCTCAATACAAGCCTCAGTGCACTGTGTTCCAAAATTGCTCCTGACCAGCAAAACTCTCCCTTGCTGAAGAAAACACTGGGTTTGCTCTTGTCTTCTCTGTCTCCTTTGTTCTGGGCATGCTCAGGACTCTGCTTCAGGCAGATCTGTTTGTTCACCCCACTTCAGCCTCTCTACTTATGCTCCCTCTCTTCTCTTCATTAATTATGCACTGTTCACCCTTATGATTCTGATCAAGATTCATCTCCCTCATGAAGACTTTTTCATAATTAATTCTTCTTTCCTTGAACACTGGTAATGCTCAGAAGAAAAATCATCTGAGTATTCTTTATTTCACACTAACTTGAACCGTTCTTTGCCTTTCATGGCTCAGCTCAGTGGAGGCTGAATGAATGGAATCTAGAAGCAACATGCATTTACGGTCCAGGAGGTGTGGATTCATATTTGATCTATGATTCTTTCATGTGTTCAACCACTGTTCATTGATCTACGTGTCAATAGGCATGATAAGTTCTTGACATTTTAAAATGTGTGACCCTAAGTGAATGATTTAACCTCTTGGAGGTTAAGGTCCTCATAGTGAAGATGAATGAGGTGAATCACTACAGGGTCCATGACAATCTTCCCTTTTTGGTGTACTCCTGGAATTTTGTTAAAGCCTATTTTGACTCTGTCAGACATATCATAGTGTATCATGAATTTAAATTATTTAGATATGGGTCTTAGTTATCTGTGTATACACTTCAAGGACCATGCCAAAGGTAATTATTCAATTTGGGAACTGAATTTTTTATTGAAAAATTTTTATTTATTTAGCTAGGGTGTATTGACTTAAGGTAAAGATAGTTTGTCTAATGAGATTATGAATTTCATGTGGTCAGAGGCCTTTCTTTTATAGCCCACCTTTCACAACAGGGACTTGAAAACTAGTTGTTCACATGATTCAAGTTAGTGATGTAATATCCTTCCCAGGTAGAAATTGAGATGTGTCATGAATGAGAACTAATAAGTTCAGTTTTGAAAAGAATTGGAGGAAAATGTGAAATAACATCTGTGAAAACTGTAGAAAAACAAGTATGTATTGGTGAAGACGTCACTAGTAGATAACTTAATTAAGAGGGCATGGATGCTATAGTTTGATAAGATGTCTTAAGGAGAAAAAAGACTTCAGAATCTTTCTTGAAAAGGAAGGAAGAAACTACCATTAAAAGCAAGGCAGAAAGAATGTTATGGAGTAAAAAATGGTATATAGAAAATCAAATGAATTAGGATAGCTAAAACAATTTTGAAAGCAACTACTGTAGAAATCAAACTACCTGATTCCAGAACTCATATAGTTATAATTACCAAGTGTGTACCTTTGGTACAGGGGGGAGGGAAAAATATACAAAACAGAATAAAAATTCAAAACAGACCCACATAAATAAGCCCAGCAGTTGTTTTTAACATGAATTGGTCAATATAATTTTTAAAAATTTTTATTTGTTCTTTTTGGTTATACAGGACAGTAGAATGCATTTTGACTATCATGTATACATAGAGTGTAATTTCCCACTTCCCAGTTTTGTGGTTGTACATGACATAGATGACACTGCTTGTGTATTCATATATGAACATAGGGAAGTTGTGTCTGATTCATTCTACTGTCTTTCCCATTTCCATCCCCCCACACTTCCCCCTAGTCCACCCTGTCCAATCTGTGAACTTCTCCTTCTCCCCCCACTATGGCTTATTATGAGTCAGCATCCGCATATCAGAGAGATTATTCCACCTTTGGTTTTTATGGGATTGACTTATTTCACTTAGCGTGATAGTCTCCAGTTCCATCCATTTACTGGCAAATGCCGTAATTTTATTCTTCTTTATGGCTGAGTAATACTCTGCTGTGTATATGTACCACATTTTCTTTATCCATTAATCTATCAAAGGGCACCAAGGTTGGTTCCATAGTTTAGCTATGGTGAATAGAGATGTTATAAACATTGATGTGGTGCAGCACTGTAGTATGATGATTTTAAGCCCTTTGGATATAAACTGAGAAGTAGGATAACTGGGTCAAACAGTGGTTCCATTCCAAGTTCTCTAAGGAATCCCCATACTGCTTTCCAGAATGGTTACACCAATTCGCAGTCCCACCAGCAATGTATGAGTGCACATACTTGCCAATGTTTATTGTTATTTGTATTCTTGATAATTGCCAATTTGACTAGAGGAAGATCTCAGTGTAGTTTCAATTTTCATTTCTCTAATTGCCAGTGATGTTAAACATTTCTATCATATATTTGTTGACCCATCATATTTCTTCTTCTGTGAAGTGTCTGTTCGGTTCCTTTGCCCATTTATTTACTGGGTTATTTGGCGGGGTGGGGTGAGTTTTTTGAGTTCTTTATATATCCTGGAGATTAATGCTCTATCGGAGGTTTGGGTGGCAAAGATTGTCTCCCTTTCTGTAGGCTCTCTGTCATGTTCTCGATTGTTTCCTTTGCTGTGAAGAAGCTCCAGTTGATTTTTTGACACAAGCAATTCAGTGGAGATAAATCTGTGGAGAGCAGGGCTGGACACAGAGTTCTCAGACATGACACCAAGAGCATGAGGCCTAAAAGGACCGGCAAGAACCTTTGCTCTGTGTTGCTGCATAGAAGATAAAAAGGCAAACTACACAATGGGCAAAAAGAGCCCCAAACCACATATATGCAAAGTACTAATATCAACAATATGTCATAACTCAACAATATGCAATAAAAGCAATCAACTCAATTACAATATGAGCAAAAGACCTAAGAGGATATTTTACTCAATAAGATATACAGTATGGGTTGGAAATAAGCCCACAAAATATATTCAGTGCAAATTACAATCACAGTAAGATATTACTACATTTGTCAAAATGACTGAATTTTAAAAAATAAAAGGACTGTGACAAATGCTGATAAAGATGGAGAAAAGCTGAAACACTCAGATGTTGTTGGTGACAATGTAAAATTGTGCAGCCACTCTGGATAACTTTGGACAGTTGTTAAGAAACCAGACATGGAACTGAAGCCAAAATCATAGGTGATCTGATCAAATCGAGGAAGTGGGGGCCAGTTTGGATCCTGGAAGTTGGAGACAGCCCCTGGGAGATTCAAATGTCAATGTTCTCCAGAGCCCTTTTGATCACCAAGATTCCCTGCCTATGCTACCTCCCAAAAGGCTGCAGGCAGGGCATTGCTAATGAATGTCCCCTGGGCTGCTGCCTGCCTGGATCACTCCATTTGTCCCTCCCCCCTGCCCATCTGCTCCTCACCTTTTTGTCATCTCACCTGCATCTCCTGGGCCTAGTCATGTAGGCAGGAAGGAGAGAGATAAGGAGAGAGGGAGGAGGAGAACAAAGGAAACTTTATATCTATAAAAAGAGCAGGGCAGGGTCACTTCTTGGGATACCAGAACACCAGCCATGGCCCCCTTCTCCATCCCAGGAGAAGTCTGTGTTACTACCTTTAAATAAAGCCTGCTCTACGTGCTTGCCCTGGCGTGCTTCTCTAATGTTCAAACTTCAACATTTGAGGAAGCAGAACTCTTCACCCATAACGGGCAGTATCACAACTACCATAAAACTCAACAATTGCATTTATCCCAGAGAAAAGCACACATCTCTTCTTCTCATAAACACCTGCACATAAACACCCACAGCAGCTTTATTCAAAATAGCCCCAAATTAGAAGCAACAAGTTGTCTTGTGTGAATGGTTCACAATCTGTGGTCTATCCATTCCTTGAAATACCATTCAGCAATAAAAAGAAACAAGTCACTAATGCATATGGCCATCTGGATGCATTTCCAAAGAGTTGTTCTGAGTGAAAAAGAAGTCAGTCTTGTAAGTTCCATCCCCTATGGCTCAATTTATAAAGCATTCCTAAAATTACAACATTATAGAAATTGAGGCAAGATTATCAGTTGCTGGTTGTTGAGGAGGAGACAGGCTTTAGGAAGAGCTGGTGGCCCCCTCTATGAAGGGACAGTAGAAAGGATGTCTATGGAATGGCAGAATCTGCCTCTAACTGCGTAGATGTCAGTATTCTGGTTTGATTTGTGTTCTAGTGTTTCAACACATGACAATAAAGGGAAACTGATCAACAGTACACAGGTTCTCTCTGTATTATTTATTATAATTGCAAATGAATTTATAATTATCTTAGAATGAAGAATTTAATTAAAAGCATTAAAAAGCACTCATTACTTAGAAAGCAATTGTTTATTTTTAGAAAAGCTATAATCAAGAATGGTTCACAATAGAAATGCTCTGCTGATTCAATCACTCAGAAAGCTTAAGAAGGGAGAATATTACTATCAGCTGGGCATTTACAAACAGCAGGGGCATTTGGGTCTAGGTAGATCTAGGTCCAAATTCTACTTTTATGTTAGACTGCTACTTACAGTCTCTAATAATTGGACATGTTGTTTATAAAGGTGGGATAATAGCACCTATTTAACTGAGTTCTTGTGTGAACTACATGAGATAAACTATGCAAAACAGAGAGAATATTTGTGTGTTCTTGTCTCCCCTATTCTGAGTAATGAGAACTCTATTTTGCACATAAAATCAAACACAAGAAAGAGAGAAATCTTAGGCTATGTCTGCAGTGCAGAGTACCTTGGGAAAAGAAAATTATAATGATTTAAAGGAATGAACAGTAATTTTCCCAATAGTGTTCAGAGACCTGGAAATGGTCTCTAGAGGGAAAGCTTTTATTAAACAAGGAACCATGAGAAAATGAAAAGATGCATCAGTCCTACCCTGAGAGGGTCCTAGCTAATTTGACCTCTTGGGTGTTTACATCAAGTTAATTTGCCCACCAGATTACGAGCTGCTAAGGGAGCATCGGAGGTGGATAAAAATGGGTATTCCTTCTAAGTTCCTTCTTTTGTCAACTGGTCCTGACAAAATGTTTCTAGCACGGATAAACTAACCTCTTTTGACCTATAGCCTTCCCTATGATGGGAGAATATTGAAGAAAATATATATTGGTACTTGGTGGTGGTGAGGGAAAATATAAGATGAACTTCAGGTGCAATAAAAGGCAGTTGAAGTAGGAACATCAGAAAATTAATTTTCTGGCTCCAAGTGTTATTGGATTGTAGCTCAACAATCCACCTGGGACATGTTAGAAACTCATCGTGGGAAATAGGCAAGCTGAGTGGATAGAAACTCCAAATGATGGGTAATAGAAAGAGAGCTGAGCAGGCAAGGATCCTAATAACCGCTGGATGCCTTATTTGTCCGCTTCTATGCTGGAGATTTTATGGAGTCCAACCACCTCGAGCGCATCAACTGCTCTAGACAGCTTATTTGCCTTTCAGTGGAAGAGGCCCCTGGCACCAAGAATCTTCCACAGGGTGCTCTGGGCTGCCCTGTAGGCTGCTCATTGGTTTCTGTAGTGGCTTGCCAATCCCGTGGGATTACTAGAACTAACTAGGCCAAACAGACCTCAAACTGGACTAAGAAAATGTTGCTTACCAACTTCTCTTTGTGTAGATCAGAAATGCTTTCCTATAGATCCAAGACACTTCACAACTGTAAATAATCAGCCCTATGTATTTGTATAGCACATTACAATTTAAAAAGCACTTTTCTAGAAGTTGTCTTTTTAGATTCACATAAAATCCTCATAAAGTAGGCTTAGTACATTATAATACATGGGAAATCATCTACAGATGAGGAAACTGAGGTTTGAAGAATATTGTCTAATGTACCCAAAACAAAGTCAAAGATACATTATCCTGACACCCAAAACACTCCTGATACCTAATCAACATCCTAGAATACCCAAGATTTTGAAGCAGTGGATTTTTTTCTATTATCTTTTGCATTTTTAATTCCTGTTGTTATGGGGCGCAACTTAAGAACAGACTGATCACCACTGAGAAGTCCAAATTTGAGAGTCTTTATTAAGTCAGTCGGCTGACTGTCTCACACAATGCCCCAAAAATGGCTATTGGGAGAACAGCCTCAACCATAGGGTTGCAGGGGTTTTTATACCATGAATCAGTGCATCAATCATAAGTGTCTATTGCTATGATTCAAAATTACAAACTAACATCATGAGATCTGAAATCATTAGCAGAGGGGGAAGTGGGTCAAAATGACCTAACTCAGGTCCAAACTAAAGAATGGTTACTAACATCTAAATAGATCCTGTTGACATCACCGTTAACATGGTACCTTGTTTAGAATCAAAGAGAGAATGATTTTTCATTATACAAGAATTGCCATTTCGTATTGCCAAACATGTCATGCTAAGTAGCTTTTGATGGGTACAGAGGTGGGGTGTTCCCATGGGAGAAATATTTCCTATGTAACATGCAGTCTCAGAGCAAAATGGAGTCTCTTTAGTCATTGCCCTTATAGCCTGGCCTATGACATTTCCAGGGAGCCAAATCTGTCAGCCCATCACACTGTGGGAATGGAGAGTAAAGATATTGACTGCATGACATATCATTTTAGGAGGTTCTTTGGAGAGCACAAGCTCAGTCATGGTCCCCAGCCTGCAAGAATTTTCTTCTGGTCTGGGAATAGATATGTAATCACTGCATCGTTAGTGACTCCCAGAGGAGGTCGCTGAATGCTGAAATGAGCGCAGAGACAAAATTGCTGGTAAAATTCCAGGTAATCATGACACGGTATTATGAGAAAATAAGCAGAAACTTTTGTGGTGAAAACTTTCAAATGTAAAGTTTTGCAGAAATAACAGGTTTTATGGACAAAGGAGGAAGGGAATCCAGGATATTCCAATGGAGACACTCTTTGCATGGAAGCCTGGAGCAGGCCATATGTTTTAGTGCTATAATAGTTGGCATTAGAGGTTGGAATGAATACTCTGCTTTAGATTCAAGAAAGGGGGTTCTGAAATTAGATTGTTGGAGTTCAAACCTCTATCACTTACTGAGCAAGTTATATGACATTTTCTCCATCTGTTAATGAGAAGAATAGTGGCACCAAGCTCACAGAATTTTATGAGAATTAAATAAGATGTACATAAAAAGTCCTTCATTAGAATAGTACATATACTTTAAAAATATATTAAAAAAATAACTGGTGTTATCTGTTTCTAAGAGTTTTCAGGAACTATGGAAGCTGTCAGAATTAAAGTATACAGTGACCATTTAATTTTTTATTTAGTCTTTGAGATAAAAGGGGTGCTGTTAATGGTTGTACCAGTACAAAAAGTATAAAGGAGGGATGGTTGGGACAGAGCAGAAGGCAGAGTGACCCTACCTGCAGGAAACCCGCCCTCTAGATTTGTTCATACTCATTCACAGACAAAATTCCATAATCACATAGGACTACAGATCAGGACACTATCAGCAATTTCTGTACTACAATCCAAAGTGTCGACCTTTGGACCAAGAATGTCAAAAATGGAAAGAATCCTAGAGGTCACCCAATATCCATCTGGGTGGAAAATCTCAGTTTTCAGGGGATCTCACTGAATTCAGTTCCCAATAGTCTGCCTGTGGTTTCATTAGGCAGCACTTATACAAAAGACCCAAGAGGAACCAGGACAAGAGCAGTCAACACAATACTAGAGACCATGGAACAGATTTCTAATGACTGCCTAAGTCCAGGGCTCGCTACACAGAGGAGGAAACTGCCCCAGAGTGGTTAAAAGTCTTACTCTAGATTTCCTAACATCCAGCTTGGGGTTCTGCTCACAAACCAGCCTTTCCTAAAACCTTTCATAGACTAGGAGTTCTGTAAGATACTCTGCAGGGAGACAGGGAGGGCAGAGGAAGGCATCTTAAAAATGCTCAGGTCATGCTGCATATGATATTAAAGTCTTGAAAATTCACAATATATGCTAATTCTCTATGAGATCCTTGAGTAAGAGGATGACTTCCTCTTGTTTGAACCTGGATTTCCCATTGGTCTTTTACCACACAACCCTTTTTTATGCAATAAAAATGAACATTCTGCAGAATTAGTTTTCTGGTACTACCTGCTATGCAAAGGGCTAATAGCATGTCGTGAGGAGTTTCAAAACCAGCAAGAACTAGACATGACCAGTTCATTAGAACATTTTCTCATTTCAGATGGATTTATATGCAGTCATGAAAAACAACATCTCTTCAGGCAGGTTCATTCTTTCAGCTGGCTTAAGTAACATACTCAATCAGGCTTATTCTCTTATAAACTACATTGGATGTGGAAGACAATTGGATTCACCCAATTGATCATTTCCTCATTATTGAATAGTTTACTTTTATCTTCTGACAAAAACAACAACATTAATATGATAAAATAGTTTTTATTGAAGTCAATACTTAATAACCTCAAAAAACAGGGAAGAAAAATGCCCTGATATTTATTTAAGATTACAGAGTGGCAAGGATTTTAGAATTTTAAAAGCAATAGAAGAATGCAGAAGAACAAAGTGATTATGTAAAAATATTATATTTCCATGTGTGGAAAATAGAGCCAATTAAAGAAAAAGTTAAAAGGATTTATAGTTAAATATGACAGCAAATGATACTTATGTTAAGTGTAGAAATGGCTCACATAAATAGAAAAAAACATAGCAACTAATAACAGCTACACAATTCCTGAGAGAACAATAGGAAAAGGACCAAGGACCTGAGCAGAGGAAATAGAAATACAAAGAATGAAGGTGCTAATTGACTCCTCACGACCAGCCTTGCCGTAGGCTCCCTTTCCCTGTATGCATTGACTCTGCAGAATCACTTTTCATAAACCTATCTCCATCTTCCATCCCCAGCTGGGTAGTGTTCTCAGTGATCTGTGACTTCGGGCTATAGCACCCACACGAGTCATCATTAAGGTATTTTGTAATGACTTCTGTTCTCTGCAAAGGAACTTCCCTTATGCTTAAAAATCTATCCTTCAACTTAGAGCCATTCAGTTTGCAACACATCTTTAAGAGAACATTGTATATAAAAAAGGACTTCTTGTCAACATAAGGATCTCAAAACTTTCAGACTTTCTAAGTGTAGCCTCCCAGGTTCCCAGGACCTCATTTTATGAGCTGATTCAAGAAAGAGACCAGATAAAACTTTGATCTAAAACTGTCGTCTCTCTTCTCTGTTGGCAGTCCTCGATTAACTTGGTTTCATATTTCTGGTTATTGTCTTGTCAAACCATCACTATTTTTCTTCTGAGAAGACATAAGCCCCTGGTGATTTTAGACAGACTAGGATCCTCTGTTTGAGGCACACATGTCAATCTACCTTCTTTACCTCCCAAAGAGGGAGATCATTTCATTATTTTCCCCGGCTATCTTTATTATCAATTGCCACGCATGAAACCAACACCACGTTTAACATTGTAAAACCACGACTTATTATCACCTCTGTTGATCTGGGGGTTGACTGTGGCTTATCCATGTGGTTCTTGCTTGGATTTCTCATGCAACTAAGGCAGAGAGAGACTGAGCCTGGTGTCACCCATAGGCTCCAGAAAGCTGGCTGTGAAAGGTGGATCACTCATATGTCTGGTCCCTAGTTCTCTCCCAGGTGGCTTCTCTCCCAGCAGAATGGGCAGGTCTTCTTACTGAGGCTCTTGAGTAGCCAAGAGAGAATGTCACTGGTGCCAGTGTTCTCAAAGATTCAAGCAGAAATTGCAAAAGTTGTTATACTCTTGCTTCAGAAGGACCAAAACATAGCTTCTTCTCAATTCTATGTCAACCCAGATTTAAGAAGAGGGAAATTGAGCTGGGTGTCTTGATGCATGCTTGTAATCCCAGCGAATGAGGAGGCTAAAGTGGGAGGATCAAAAATTCGAGGTCAGCCTCAGCAATGAAATGAATCTGAAGATTGGTTTTGGTATTTTGCCCATTTTAACAATGTTGATTCTGCCTATCCATAACGTGAGAGGTCTTTCCATCTTCTAGTGTTTTCTTCAATTCCTTTCTTCAGTGTTCTTTAATTTTCATTATAGAAGTCTTCTAAATGGACTTGGTTAGGTTTATTCCTGTGTATCAATAAATGTAATATACCACATAAATAGAATCTAAGAGAAAAAAATCACATTATCATCTCATACAATAAAAAACTTCAACAAAATCCAACACTTATTGACACCAAAAATAAAAACACTGAAGAAACTATGGATATAAAAAACTTAACTCAACAAAATGAAGGCTAGATATGACAAGCTCAAAGCCAGCATCATACTGAAAGGGGGAAAATTGAAAGCATTTCCTCTAAACTCAGGAACACGACAAGGATGTCCACTCTCACTACTCCTATTCAATATAGTACTTGAAATTTTATACAAATTAGGTAAGGAAAAGAAATGAAAGGGATAAAAATAGAAAATGAATAATGCAGACTACCTCTATTTTTAGATGATATGACCCTATTCTTAGAACATTATAAAGTTTCCTACAGAAGACTTCTAGAGCTAATAAACGAATTCAGCAAAGTAGCAAGATAGGAAATCAACATATAAAAAATAGTTTTTCTATCCACCAATACTGAATTTGCTAAGAAATCAGGAAAGCAATTATATTCACAACAGTATCAAGAAAAATGAGAAACATGTCTTTCAACTTTTCCTTGAACTCTTTTATCTAAAATTGTTACATTCTAAGAACATGATCTTGTGTGATGCTGACTGCATCCTTGCCTTCCACACATGGTCACAAGCTGGGAGAATAGGCAGGGAGACCATAATGTGAGGCAAGAAATACAGCCCTCTTAGTCCCAGGAAGGTCTATGTTCTTCTGAGGTAGCTTACGATGAACGGGGTACTCCACTGTGTTAACACATTGACCTCAAGCAAGAAAAGGCTTCAATCAGAAGGACCTGTTGGCACTAAAGAACAGAATTCTCAAAAGCTCTTGGTGGTTAGCTAATGGAATGACTACCTGAAAACAGAACTGAGCTTGTGCAGAGGATAAGATGACCATCTTGGGTCCACAGGGTAAAGGACAATTGCTGCCACTCTCATCAGCTAAGGTGCTGTTCAGATGTGGCATGATGATGGAAATGCAGGAGCCTGATTGCCAGTGATGGACCCATCCACACTGCTCAAGTGCAAGATTGAGAGTGAACTTCCAGTAGCCCAGAGCCTTGAATTAGTTCAATTAGTGACAGTTACTCAAAACCAATATGCTATCACTATTTTGGCATCCAATGTCATGTGCATCATGAAGGACATACCATGCCAGTCAATGGAACTGATCTCCTTGTCAGGCTTCCCTCCTGGAACCAGGTGCCAAAGGAGTAAGCTCCGAAGCTTCTCAAGGCATTTGGTCAACCCCATGCAGATTAGAGGATTAGAAAATATCTTGAGTGGAGAAACAAAGACTGGAGTCAATGTTGGTCTTAGCTGTTTTCCAGAAATTAGAGGTCAGTTCGGGATCTTTATGGGAAGGTACTCCAAAATAAGGGGGGCCCATGAGAGTGGTGCCCATGACAGAAGAGTTACTTGCTTGAGTCTAAAGGCAGTGCTCTATTCATTGGAGACCTTATAGCAACCAGCCACATGCAGGTGGTAAGAAATTGAGACCTTAATTCTGAGTCTGTTTTTGCAAGATATTGAAACCCATACCTGCCAGCTTTGAGCAGGCTGGATTGAACAAATGTGAAGCCAAGAGGGATTTGAAGGGGAGCTCATTAAGATATCTCTGACTATAAGAACAAAGGAGTTTCTTAAGGTGTAATGCTTATTAAGCCATGAAACATAGATTTCAGTCCCAGACTGCTGTCACATGTAAAAGAACAGTCTGAGATATTAATTTCAAAATAATGCAAGCCTATTATTTGTATTTTTCAAGTTTCAGTCATGTAGGAAACTTCTTTAAAACTCATTCTCATATTTACTCAAGCACAATGTTTCACCTACCCCCAAAGCTTCCAGTTTTCCTTCCTGCCCACTCTATGTTTGCCTTTCTGTCCCCCTTTTCTCTCATTTCTGCTGAATAAGGCACAATCAAAGGTGTTGGGAGCTGGGGCCCATTTTGGATCTCAGACTAGAGAGGAGGCTAAGCAAGCTGCCCCGGTCAGAGCAGACTGTCTTCTGTAAGAAACGACTGCAAAGTCTTAGCAGCTAAATCTAATCTTAGCAACACTAAAGATTGATTTCTTACTCCCAGTCGGATGCTATTTGCAGAGATAGGGAGACACACTATGTTCCACAAGGACGCTCAGAACTTAGACTCCTCCCATGCTCCACCCCCTCTAGAGTTTCTGAGTTCTCTGTGTCTCCTCCACACCTGCACAGCATGTAATGAGCGGTGAGCAGAGTTGGTTTTTCCCTCTCGATTGGTACTGGAGATTGAGATTGAATCCAGGGGCACTTAACCACTCAGCTACATCCCCAGTAATCTTGTCTTTTTTTTGAGACTCACTAAGTTGCTAAGTCTGGCCTTGAACTTGCAATCCTCTTCTCTCAGCCTCCTAAGTCGCTGGGACTACAGGAATGTGCCACCATGCCTGACTTGGTTCATCTTGCAATAGGCCAGGTGTCAATCCTCAGGCTTCTAGTTTTCTGGTGGTAGGCATTGGTAGCAATAGGCATATCATCATATTTGTTCTGCTTGGTTTTCTTTTTCCTTTTCTCCAATTTCAAAACATAGTCTATGAAACTAGAATTTAGACCAGAGGAAATGGTGTTAGATTCTGACATTCTTCAAAAGAAGAACTGAAATAAAATGAAGTATCTGTGATTTTTTTATTTTGAGTAACAGGTATTGTACAAGTTACATATGGTGCATGTGTTTGGTGAAGGGCTTACTTGTTTGCATCGAGCTTCTTAGGAATGAAATCTCTAGACCTTCCAGTAGCACCACTTTGGGATCAGATGTAAGAAAGGACATGACAAAGAAATGCTAAGGGTGGGCCTGTAAACACAGTCTTGCCTCTCTCAATAACATGGATGTGTTCTGGGACATGCACCATTTGGTTTTGTCATTGTGAAATGTCACAGGACATACGTACACAAACCAAGACAGCTATAGTCCTTGGTGATATAATATAATGGAGCCACAGTTGTACAGGTGATCCATTGTTGACTGAAATGCCATCGTGTGGTTTGAAGCTGGTACATATCTTGTTTTTTTAAATACATATATGTGTATATGTATATGTACATATATGTATGTGTATGTGTATATATGTGTGTATATATAGATGTGTGGATATAGACTGTATTTTAAGGACATAGATTTGGCAGGACACTTGCCTGATGTTCACACTAACACCAGCCCAGGGTTTCAGCCTCCCCACACTGTGCCCGGCACAGCACTCATGTATTCAGGGCCTGCTGTTTATCTGACAGAATAAGAAGGAGTGTAGGATGAACCCCAACTCAGGGCCCAGCCTCAAGACTTAACATTGCTTGTTTGATAGGCAGAATCACAGGCAACTGTGAAGAGAAATTAGCATTAGGAATGGAAACCATGGGAAAGAAAAGTTTTAGGGAAAATTTAGGACAGGTATGACATTCTCTAAAATCTTACTAAGAGGCCCCGTTTAGATAATGATTTAGTGTTTCACTTGCCATTTCCCAAGAGAAATGCAGTCTGCACCCAATCTATGAAGAGTACACATAGCAATTAATGTCTCAGTGGGAATTTCCCCTGAGTTTTAAATTGGCCCAACAATTGGATTAGTCCAGTTGTCAAGGACTTATCATCATTGTAAAGAAATTAAATACAAGGAAATTTCTTCTCCTCTTTTATCCTTTGTATCAGGAGATGGCAAATTATGGGCCATGGGTCAAAACCAGCCTACCACCTGTTATAAATAAAGTTTTATTGGGACATAGGTTTACTAAATTGTTGTGTGTTCTCTGTAGCAACTTTCATGCTATGGTGGCTGAGTGAGTAGGCATGATGGACATCAGATGACCCCTGTAAAGCTGAAACCATTTATCATGGGAGTCTTTACAGAAATATTGGCCAGTTCCTGAAGTAAATCAGTTCTCAGAAACATGAATTCTCTACTATAGTTTGTGACTTGTATTTCTAATGTGACTCTAGATTGTCACTTAATTGATTTTGGAACACCATATTTAACTTGAAAATTAGACTCTATTGAAAAAGGGAATAATTATTTTATTGTATATTGTGGCAAAGGTAGTGTTTTATTCTATCACTTCATTGTTCATTTTGAATATTTTGTCCAATGTGGTTTTAAGCTGGTACATATCTTGGTTTTTAAAAATACATATATATGTATTTTAGTTGTCATGGACCTTTGTTTTATTTTTATTTATACGTGTTGCTGAGAATCAAACCCAGTGCCTCACACATGCTAGGCAATTGCTCTACCACTGAGCCACAACCTCAGCCCCTTATCTTGTTCCTCATTTGTATTTTGTATTTACTTGTTCTGGGAGTTATAAACAAGACTTCCCCAACTCACATATTATAAAACTAAGTTAGAATCAGCATTTGCCCCAGGAATATCGAGGCAGGGTGGAAACAAATTAATCTTGTCATTCATATGTACCATTATAGGGCGAATGGTGTCTTCCCAGGCTTGCCAAGATGAGAAAGCTTTAGCCATCTGGAACTCGAGCACCAGCCAGTTTGAGTCACAACTTTAAATGCCATGCTTGGCACATGTACCATGTGCTGTTCTCTGAGCTAAGCATTTTTCATGCACTATCTCATTTAACACCTACAATATATTTTAAGGTTGAATTAGTTATAAACATGACACAGATAAGGAAAAGGATGCTCATAAATATTAAATGATTTGCCTAGGATTACACAGCCAATTAAGTGCAAAGTTTAACTCTAGTCCTTTCTGACTGCAAAACCTGTGCTTTCAGTAAGTATTATATTCAACAAAAGTTTTACCCATTATGAAAGTTTGTCCAGCTGATCTGATAGACATGACAGTCTTATGACCAGGGGAAGGAATTGGAGATTCTAATTCTCATTATAAGTAATCACCACTGACTCTAGGTAATGAAAATGAAATGATGGGAAGGAGTTTCACCAACACCATGTTGGGATGCGCCACATTGAAAGCAAGCGATATGGATGTTGTCTTTCTATTTTATTTTCTTTCTGAATTTCAAGGTTATTTCAAAACACTGTCATTATATTTAACACAGGAAAATAAAATGGACAAAGAATTGTGTAAGGTTGTCACCAGCTCTTGGCAGAGTGTGTTTGGGCTCAGTTCACTGCAATTCGCCTCTGGGGTGAACTCCCTCATTCCTCACCTCCCCAGTCATTCTGTATATTGCTCCCTATTGCTATTTGAGTCCTAGGAAAAAGTCTTCTTGGGCTCTTATGCAAGTCACCATCAAGAAAAGAAATGCTGCCATGTCGTCTCACCACAGGTGGACAGTTGGGCCGATTTTCCTCTCCTGAGGTGTTTTGTCCTTCCTCTTGACCCAAGAGGTAGTCAGCCCCGTTTTATTTACAAAAATTCCAATTGATTCCTACCTACAAAACTGATTGCATTTGGGAATGATTGCTTGCAGGAGAATTTGAGTTCTAAGCTCTTCTGAAAGTGTGTGCCTTGCAAAGGAAACCACTATTATAATTTTTGTACTCCATGAAAGTGTTACTTAGGAAATCCACTAAAACTGTGTCACACAGCCTCCCTCTCCTGTGTGGATATTGTGTTGCTTGCACAGATAAAATTACATCTTTCTGATGTTTACTATAATAATCTGTTTTAATATGTCAAAAGGCATTTTAACTCAGGAAAATGTTCATTTTAGTTTTAGTAATGATTATATAAAAGGAGCCAGGGGCAACAAATCATGTCTAATGAGAAAACTTTTTACCATTTGCATAACAATTGATGATTGAATAGGGAATCTGGAAAAATTTGGAAGAACCTCCAAACAATGGACTTGCAATGTCCACTGGAAAAGGTGTCGTACCATGACCCAGGGACTGTCATACCTAATGTAGGCCATAGAAGCTAGTAGATGGTCTCTATCTAGAGGGCAAGAGGTCAAGATCCAAAGAAAGAAGAGTACCGAAAGTGTCAAGTTCCTGGCTCTTCCTTAGAAGACTTCAATTATTATCTGACTTGTCCACAATAATGCATCTCAGAGTGGTCCTTCCTCTTGACCCAAGAGGTAGTCAGCCCCGTTTTATTTACAAAAATTCCAATTGATTCCTACCTACAAAACTGGACTCAGAGTGGTCCCTCAAACTTGTTAGCATCCTCACTTAGAAATTGTTAATTCTAATTTCCAGCCCTTCCCTAGGCTTACTGAATCAGAGACTCTGCAGGTGGGTACAGGAATCTGGGCATGAACAAACCTTCCAGGTGATTCAGTGCATGCTAAATTTTTTGTTGGTGGGTACTGGGGATTGAACCCAGGGGTACTTAACCATTGATCCACAGCCCCAGTTCCTTTTATAGTCTATTAAGAGACAAGGTCTTACAAAATGCTTAGGGCATGGCTAAGTTCCTGAAGCTGGCTTTGAACTTATGATCCTCCTGCCTCAGTCTTCAAACTGGTGGGATTACAGGCATGTGCCATGCCACCTGGTTAAGGTATGCTAAATTTTAGGAAGGGAGGATTTCAGTTGCATTTCCAAAGCTTCCCAGTGAAACCAGTACTGACACTACTCATTTACAGACCATCTTTTGAGAATAATTGCTCTAGACTCTAAAATAAGATTTTTCCACTCTGAAATTATTATTTTTTGGACCAGTACTTCTTTCAGGGAGCTGTCCTATGCATGGCACAGTATTTAGTAGCATCCTTGATTTCCACCCACTATAGACCAGTATTATACCCTAGTCATGACAACCAAAAATGATTCAAACATCGCCAACTGTCCCTGAGGGGCAAACTCATTCCCAAGCTGAGGATCATTAACTTAGAACATTCATTTACAAAATAGGCTTCACACTAAAATCAATTGAGGAAACTTAAAGAGTTACTGATGTTTAGATTCCAATTTCCTAGACTTTTTTCATTTAGTAAAAACTTAATTTTCTACAAGTTCTTGTTGCATTTTTTTATATTTTTAAGTTTCTTCTAATTAGTTATACATGACAGTAAGAATGCATTGATACGTCATACACAAATGGAGTATGACTTCTTATTCTTCTGCACATGATGTAGAATCATACTCGTTATGCAATCATATATGTGCATAAGGTAATAATGTCCAATTCATTCTACTATCCTTCCTAACCTTATACCCCCAAACCTCCCTTCATTCCCCTCTGCCTAATATAAAGTAACTCTATTTTCCCTATCCCCACTCTTTTATTGTGAATTAACATCCGTATATCAGAGAAAACATTTGGCCTTTGGTTTTTGGGAATTGACTTACTTCACTTACCACTTCCATCCATTTACCTGCAAAAAATTTTATTCCTATTCCATAATTTAATTCCTATTTAAAGCTGAATAATATTCCATCATGTGTATATATCCTTTCATCTGTTGAAGGGCATCTAGGTTGGTTCCATAGTTTAGCAATGGTGAATTGAGCCGCTATAAACATTGATGTGGCTGTGTTACTGTTGTGTGCTAATTTTAAGTCCTCTGGGTATAAGCTGAGGAGAGAGATAACTGGGTCAAGTGGTGGTTCCATTACAAGTTTTCTAAGGAATCTTCATACTGCTTTCCATAATGGGTTCACAAAGTTGCAGCCCCACCAGCAACGCATAAGTGTGCCTTTTTCCCCACATCCTTGACAACATTTCTTGTTGCTTGTATTCTTGATAATTGCTATTGTGACTGAAGTGAGATGAATCTTAGTTTGGATTTGAATTTCTCTAATTGCTAGAGATGTTGAACATTTTTTCATATTATTGTTGATCAATTGTATTTCTTCTGTCAAGTGTCTCTTCAGTTCCTTAACCCATTATTGGTTGGGTTATTTGTTGTTTTTGTGTTGAGTTTTTTGAGTTCTTTATGTATAGGGAGATTAATGCTCTATCTGAGGTGCATGTGTTAAAGATCTTTTCCCATTCTGTAGGCTCTCTCTTCATATTGTTGTTTCCTTTGCTCAGAAGAAGCTTTTTAGTTTGAATCCATCCCACTTATTGATTCTTAATTTTACTTCTTGCACATTAGGAGTCTTGTTAAGGAAGTCAGTTCCTAAACCAATATGGTTAAGATTTGGGCCTTCTTTTGCTTTTATTAGGTGCAGTGTCTCTATTCTATTGCTCAAGTGTTTGATTCATTTTGAGTTGATTTTTATGCAGGGTGAGAGATAGAGGTTTAATCTCATTTTGCTGTGTATGGATTTCCAGTTTTCCAGCACCATTTGTCAAAGAGGCTATCTTTTATCCATTGTATTTTTTGTCACTTTTGTCTAGTATGAAATAACTGTATGTAGGTGGGTTTGTTTCTGTGTCTTCTATTCTGTACATTGTTCTGAGTCTGTTTTGGTGTCAGTACTATGCTCTTTTTGTTACTATTGCTCTGTAGTATAGTTTAAGGTCTGCCTCCTCCTTTTTTTTTTTTTCTTCCTAAGGATTGCTTTGACTATTTCATGAATTTTGTGATTGCTTTTTCTGTTTCTATGAAGATTATCATTGGGATTTTAATAGGAATTCCATTAAATCTGTATAATGCTTTTGGTAGTATGGCTATTTTGACAATATTAATTCTGCCTATCCAGAAGCATGGGAAGTCTTTCCATTTTCTAAGGTCTTCTTCAATTTCTTTCTTTAATATTCTGTAGTTTTCATTGTAGAGGTCTTTGATCTTTTTTGTTAGATTAATTCCCAAGTATTTTATTTTATTCAGCATAGTCCTCTAACCAGAGCAGTTATACAAAAGAAAGAATTTAAAGGGATACAAATAGGAAAAGAAGAACTCAAATTCACTATTTGCCAATGATATGATTTTATATTTAAAAGACCCAACAAATTCCACCAGAAAACTTTGGAACTAATAAATGAATTCAGCAAAGTAGCCAGATATATAATCATCACCCATAAATCAAATACATTCCTATATATCAGTGATGACTCTACTGAAAGAGAAATTAGTAAAACTACCCCATTCACAATGGCCTAAAAAAAAAAAAAACTTGGGAATCTTGTTACTTTTATAATAATACTAAATTGACAGAATAGTTTCAAGTCCTACATGTTTCCATGTAGTATTTACCCAGCTTCCTCTGATGTCAACATCTTGTAAAATGATTTTTTTTTGGTTGATTGAAACTGAGATACTAACATTGGCATAATACCATTAATCAATGTACAAACTTAATTCAAATTTTCTCTGTTTTTCCACTATTGGCCCTTTCTAATCCAGAGTCCAATTCAAGTAACCACTCTGCATTTGCCATGTCTTGTTAGTCTCCTTCAATCTTGGTGTTTCACAGTTTTCAGCAGTCTTCCCTGATTTGATCATCTATGAGAAGTCCTTGTCAGAGATCCTTAGTTTGGATTTATCTGATATCTTTTTTTCCTGAATAGACTCAGGTTATGGATGCTGCTCACTGTGGTGCCATGTCAAAGGTCTGGTGATGTCAGCATGACTTACTACTGGTGATGTGAACTTTGATTTCTTGGTAAAGGCGATGCCACTGGGTCTCCCCATGTCTAGTTGCATTTTTCCTTCTCCAGGCTCTGCTTAGTAAAGTGAGTCATTAATTATGGTTCACAGCCAGGAGGTAAATTAAGAATCATCTCCTGGAAATTTCCATCTCCCCAGGAAATTAAAGAATTGATGTCATATGCCAAAACCACCGGAGGCATTCGCAAATTTGGAGGGATTTACTGTTTATTCTTAAAATCTTGCCCACTGATTTTAGCACTCAACAAATAAATATTATCTGCAGCAATTGTTGCTGCCACCTAATAGTGAATTTCCCGTTCTCTCTTCCTTCCACATTTACTAATTGGAATTCTTCTGAAAGGAAGACTCTTCCCTTCTCCTTCACTTATTTACTTATTCATTCACTTTTTAACATCAGCGTGGTTTCATGGAGAGATATTTTATTCCTTAGATTATAATCCAATGCTATCATTGCTTAGTGCTCAACTTGATTAAGTTTAGTTCATTGGAAACTCCTAAGATGATCTAATATTAGATAAATCCAACCTGAGGGATCTCTGGCAATGACTTTTCATAGGTGTCAAATTCACAAAAGACTGCTGAAAACTGTGAAGCTCAAAGACTGCAGGAGACTAATAAGATTAACAAGCTGGTTTTCTTTAGTATGATCTCATGGGTTTTTTTTTTCCCTTTTTCCCTTCTTTTTCTTTTTTATTTATCTTTTCCACACTTAACAGCATTAAAATATTCTCCAAACTCATTTTAAGTTTCTTTCTCTCATCCCTAGAATCAGTCACTTCTCCAAGGAGCCCCAGTTCCTTCTACTGGAGAATGGTGTCAGAAGCCAAGATCTGTGTGTTGGGCGTGCTCAAAGTTATTGGGTATTATAGATGCTAGGTTGTCTTTTATCAGCAATCAGGTCATGTATATATGTGTACAAACCCATAGATTGCTGTATATATGCATTTGTGTTCTGGGAGGTGGGGAATTATACATAGGAAAGAGGAAGAAACAAGGAAGGAAGGAAAGAAGGAAGGAAGGAAGGAAGGAAGGAAGGAAGGAAGGAAGGAAGGAAGATCAAATAAACATAAGCATGGATCTAGGGCTGAGGGTGTAACAGAGTCGTAGAGTGCTTACCTAGAATGTACAAGGCCTGGGTTTGATCTCTAGCACTACATAAATAAATAAATACTGAATAAATAAATCTATGCTGCCACCTCCAGCTCTAATCTAGCTCCAGAGAGTTCACTGTAGCCTTCCTCCACCATTTCCTACCATTGTTTATTTGTTATCTCTTTTTCTGATCTTATTATCTATGATCTATTTCTTTGCATGTTTAGCCTCAATGCAGCAGTTCCTGAATTGCTAAGTTGTATCCACAGCTAGCATACAGTATCCCTGCACACTTTCTTTTGTTTTTTGATTTTTTAATTCGTTCTAATTAGTTGTACATGACAGTAGAATGCATTTATACATTTTGATATATCATACATAAATGGAGTGTAATCTCTCATTTTTCTGATTATACACATTGCAGGATCACATGGGTCATGCAGTCATATACGTACATGAGGTAATAATGTCCGTTTCACTCTACTACCACTCCTACCCCCATATCCCTTCCCTCCATTCACTCCCTCTACCTAATGTAAAGTAACTCTGTTCTTCCCTATCCCACCCCCTTATTGTGAATTAGCATCCACATATCGGAGAAAATATTTGACCTTTGGTTTTTTGAGTTGGGATTATTTTGCTTAGCATGATATTCTCTAACTCCATCCATTTACCAACAAATGCCAGAATTTCATTCTTCTTTAAAGCTGAGTAATATTCCATTGTATATATATATATGTCACATTTTCTTTATCCATTCATCTGTTGAAGGGCATCTAGGTTGGTTCCACATTTTAGCTTTGTTGAATTGAGCTGCTATAAATATTGATGTGGCTGTGTCACTATAGCATGTTGAGTTTAAGTCCTTTTGGAATAAACCAAGGTGTGGGATATCTGGGTCAAATGGTGGTTCCATTCCAAGTTTTCTGAGGAATCTCCATATTGCTTTCCATAATGGTTTCACCAATTTTCAGCCCCACCAGCAATGTATTAGTGTACCTTTTTCCCACATCCTGGCCAACATTTATTGTTGCTTGTATTCTTGATAATTGCCATCCACACTTTCATTTTTCCCTTTGGCTTTACATTATCCAGTCAAAATACTGTCTCCAGTTACCTAAGCGTTTTTTTCTCTTCCCACTGTCTTCAGTGAGACTAGATCACACATTCATCCTATGTGTTATATATGAGTCTGGTTGTATTGATTGTTTTATCTCTTGACAAAATATGTTTCTTGGTACTTTGCATGTCTTGTGATTTTTAGTTGAAAACACAACTTCTTGCATAGCAGAATGGCAAATGAAAATAAATAATTTTGCACCTGGAAATGGGCAAACTCTTTTTTTCCCCCTTCTTGAGCATTAACAAGGCACCCTTTTGTCAATCTAACCACAATATGAGTAGCATTTGGGTTTTGGTGTTGTTAAGGTTGTATTCAGTGCACTATAGTGTTCAAATTCCTCCAGTAATATATTGCAATCCAAGGAAGAGGCTGGTTCACCAGAGTATTTTTCTCAATGATTGATGTCCCTTTAGCTTTAGGTCTTTCTTTTTCTCCTACACCTCAATGCATAAGGTTCTCCTCATGTCCTTGAACTCCCCATCTGGTGTGTTTGCTGGAGAGGAGGGACTGTTAGTGTGGTATTCACTGGACTCCAGCCTCATTTAGGGGCTGGAATTTTGATGCTGAAGCTCAGAGGTAGGGCCCACTCTTTCAGTTTATCTGCTTTGTGGGGAAAGACAAAGAGAGAGTCAACTTCCCTCCAAGTAGTAGGGAATCTTTAATGTTCTAGAATGTTCTTGATGCAGGAGTTGTTTGCTTTATTAAGTTTTGGTTTGGTTTGGTTTTTAATTTTGTTTGGGTTTTTAAACTTGTTTTGTTTTGTTTTGGTTTCTGGTCTCATCTCCCAACTGCAGTGGGTCTTGACCTGTGCTTCAAAGCAACAAACTTTGAACCCTTTCCAGTCCCCTTTCCCTTGGGGCCTTAAGGTCTTATTCCATAGGGGAAACTGAGGATCCAAGTAGGATTCTGTGCCTTTCCCTCCACGGCTCCATTCCCTCTTCCAAGCCTGCCCTGCACTGGTTGCTTTATCCAGCACTGATGGGGACCTTTGGAGAAGATCCTATGTGTAGATGCAAATGCCTTTAGTTATACTGACTCTCAGGGGCACTCTTTTCTAACGCTGCCACTCCCAGCAACTCATTACCATTTCTTGCTGACTTTTTCTCACTGGTTCACATGGCATCTGGTATCTGCAACAAACTCTTGCATTCATTCTCTTCTTAGAGGGACCTAACTTTCCTGAGATGTTGTAGGGAATGTTTGTCCTGCAATCTTAGCTTTTAGGTGGATTCAAGAAGAGTTGTGACTTGACAAATTGTTCAGTATTTTTAGTTGTAAAAGTGAGAGCTATGCTCTTTCCAACTTTCTACATTCTAAGTAAAGGCAGGACATCCTCCATTTTATTTTGAGAAAAAGTAGAGAGTCATTAAATATTTTTTGAACTGAGAAGTGAGAAGATCAGATCTATTTCTCATTTTAGAAAATAAATTATTCTTGTTGTTTCATGCATGATGGATTAGGGAGACTGGGGGTTTGGAGGAAAGTTAGGAGGCTGTTGCAATAATCTGGGCAAAAGATGAGCAAATCCCAAACACAGCATGGTATGGAGACAAAAATATGCAGATATACTTGGGAAGTTTAGGATTCAGTAAGACTTCCTGACAGATTGTAGGAGTGGGTGCATGCATGCATATTCATACACTTGAATATGCTGGTGTATGGCATAAAAAAAAAGAGGAAAAATTCAACAAATTTGCCCAGATAACCAGGAAGATGATGGTCAATGAGGCATGACCATGCTAAGGCTTGAAGCAACGCAGGTGGGAGGGAATACGGAGTTGTGCATTATCTTCCCACAACAAGAGGTCAGTTCTCTGAAATGACTGAAGAGGCAGGGGAGAGGACCTCTACATTAATTCTGGACAAATCAGTAAATGACTGACTGAATGAATAAATAAATAAATATACAAATCAGAGCTTCAATAATGTGGTTGAATAAGACTGATTTTTTTGGTCTTCATTATTCAAGAAAGGGCAGTGGTTTTTTGTGATAGAATTCAGTTGAACAGCGCCCATGAAATGTGAACTGAGCTACTGCAGCCCTGGCTTAACTGAGATGCTGAGGAGCTATCTCATTGTTCCTCCATCACCGGAATTCCTAAATCCAGGGGACTAATCCCATATGTGATGAGGATGAAATTCCCTTTGATATAATCTGCCTAAGCCACTTAGTTTAGTATGTCACTCTCAGGTTTAGGGACAATGAAGGGAAACTTATAGTGGGAAAGTATTTAAGTGCCTATTAGGAAGGATGAGAAATGTTTAATGCCCAATTTCCTACTCCGTTTTTTAGAAACCAGAAAAGGGATCATTAGATCACAGTAAGTCAGAGTAGCAGTGATTGTTATTTTTAAAAAGTCAGGGCAAATTTTCTATATCATGGATTTCTCTCTTTCTTTCTCCCTCTTGCAAGATTTTATTAAGCCATGAGACATTGGGCCTCTGTGCTTGGTGTTGTGGAAGCAAAGATGAGGATCTTCCTCACAAGGAAATGTAGCCCACTGGGAAGATGTCCACAGGAAATATCAGCTAATATAAAGCAATGGGGCTAATCTCAGGGGACCAGAAGGAGAGGGAAGGGGTGATACCAACTAAGATTAGAAATGTAGAATCTGACAATTCAGATGAGCATTGCTCTTCAAAATAATCACATTGAAAAACAGCATATGCTTCCCCATCATGTTCTAATTATTTAAAACATTGAAGAGATTTCACGTGAGTTATCTTCAGACAATGTTTGCAAGCTATAAAAATACTTGATGAGTGTGCTTCATTTTTATCAAATTTTAATAACCAGATCATGCAATTCCTTGAGTAGTTGACTATATAGATACCTTATGAAACAAGTTTCTGTGGTCAAAATAAATTTAAGAAAATAAAACTGTGCTCTTCTCTTATTTGATGTACATTAGCAGATCCAAATCTTAGGAAGCTCTACAGCAAACTTACCTAACTCTGTGGCTCAGTGGTTCCCTAAATTGCTGTATTTCCATAAGTCTAAGACAGCATTTTTATCAGATGCACTATTAACTCTTGTATCATTAAGAAATGAAAACATCTGCCATTATAGCTAAGACCCAATGTTTTCCTATACTATATTTATTACTTATGTTATATACTTACGATTTTTTCTGTGCTTATTACTTTTAAAATTATTTAGATAAATACTACACACCATTCTTGGGGACATGTATATACAGTCATTTAAGACATTTCTAAAACTTCACATATTTCAACTCTTCTAAATCATTTTTTGGTCTCAGAATGGTGGGTGTCCATGCTTGTCCACCAATATCATCTGTGCCATCAAGAATGTTGATATTACTTCTTTTTAACGTGCTCTTTATTGTTGTGTCCACAATTTCCCTCCAAGCCAAGTATAGATGTATTTGTGTAGAAAAACGGGCACATCAAAACCATTATTGAGCTGACAGTGATGTTAAGGTGGATTTTTATTTCAGAGATGTTAAAATTAAAAGATAAAAAAACATGTTACAGAATCAGTGCAAAGTAGCATTTGCTCACAGAGTTCCATTTTTGTAATGAAAAAATGGAGCTAGTTTTTTATTTTATTTTTTTTTGGGGGGAGGGAAAGCTTTCGAGAAAGGTGATCTAGCCTGCTTGGTCAAAGTTAGGCAGAAGTTGTTGATAGCCAATCTTCCATAGAATAGTACTCTATTTTATAGTGGTATTCCATGCAGGCAGCTAAGAAGAAAGGAAGTTTCTGAACAACAATGTACAACAATGACTAAAGTGCAAGACTATCAGCTAGTGGGCCTCAGTTTTCAGCTTTGTTTGGTCACTTATTAACAGATCATAAGCAACTTGCTTAATTTCTCTGCTAATTTCCTCATCTTTAAAGTGGAGATAATAAGGGCACTTACTATATAGGGTCATTCTGCAACTTACTGTTAAAAAAAAAAAAAAGATTGTAAATCCCTTCACTCCCTTAGCACCAATAGGAATCAACTAGTTTGACTTATTGCTATTATTTTCTCAGGTATTCATGACAAGCAACCACCTTACTCAATTTAGCTCTGAAAGAACGTTGGCTATTTTTGAAAATTAAAATGACTTAGAGGATTAATAATTGCTTATTTGAAAAGATTTCCAGTAATATACTATGAGATGCAATGATGATTACTGAAGTGAGGCAGTTTAAAAAGTACTTCCTGCAATGATAGTATTATCAAAATAAGTGCCTGACCTCCCACAAGCCCATTATGAAAGCAACTAGACTCATTTGCAAAAAGCAGTTCTGGTGTGATTGCTCTCATATCCCTCTGCACAGAAGGCAAATTGAACAGAAACTTGTTTTCTGTTTTCTGCATTTCATCTCTCTCACCTCCCAGGACAATCCATCTGAAAGTCTTATGGAAGGTATCATGGAAAAGTGGTGAAAAGAATTTTAAAGCTTGATTTTCCTTTCTTAAGAGTGTGGTGAGCAATTAATGTTTCTGAGCTCTGGTTTCATCTGTAAAACAAAGACAATGATAATATTTACTTCATAGGGCTGTCTGGGCATTCTGTAATTTAAGACCCATTAAGCTCTGCAACATACTTCTGTGCATATAGTAAGCACTAAATGAATGGTGACATTGTCTCTGTTGTTTTTATCATGAATCATTATTTCTATTAGCATTGGCATGATTATTGCTACATTGTTTTCTACTTTTGCTCTAACAGATTGCCACACACTTGGCTTGCTTAAATCAACACAACTGCACTATACCACAGTTCTGGAGGTCGAAAGTCCAACATGTGCCTCGCAGGGTTAAAACCAAGGTGTTGCCAGGATGCCTTCCAGAGACCCAGGGTAGGAGCTGTGTCCTGGCCTTCCCAGCTTCTTGGGCTGCCTGAGTTCCTTGGCCTGCGGCTCCTTCCTCCATCTTTACAGCCAGCACTGCCTCCTTCTGCTGTTACCTCTCCAGCCTCCATCTTTCTGCTACAAGGGTTCTGTGATCACCCTGGGCCCCATGGGGATCTCCCCTAAACAGGATCAGCAGATCAGTAAGGTCAGTGTTCCCTGGCCCCAGAACGACATAAAGGTTGCAAAGATCAGATGATGGACACCTCGAGTGGGACGTTCTTCTCTGGGTCACAATCATCACCATTCTGTCAATTATCTTTGGCTGTAAAACAGATTATCCCAAAAGGTAGAGACTTAAAATAGCGTTTTATTATCTCAGTTTCTCTGATCAGGAATTTGAGTGCAACCTAACTAGGTCCTTTGATTCCGGATCTCTTACAAGTTGCAATCAAGTGACCCCAGGGACTGTGTCACCTCCAGGCCTCACAGGAGACAGAGGAGGGCAAGGCCTACTTCCAAGTTCACTCCCGTAGTAGGCAGAATTTAGTTCCTGTGTGCCATTGACCAGGCCTCCCATACACACAGAATAAAAAAATTATATTTATTTTCTTCCAATAGCTGGGCAGAAAGCTGCTTCCAGGGTACTATGTTAACGAGATCTGCTGTGTCTCTGCCTCCAGCTGCTGTTGATTCCAATGGGGGTCCATAGTGGCTTCTAGAGAGATTTGCCTTTTCCAGATTGCACAATCTCATAGCCTCTGTGTGATTCCCAGGAAAGTCAGTCCGGCTGGCAGTACTTCAGTGCTAAAGCTTTTACTATGAAAGTGGTTTATAGCTGGCAGAAGTGTATTTTTATTTATTTATTTATTTTTGCAGTACTGTGGATTGAACCCAAGGTCTTGTGCTTGTGAGGCAAGCACTCTACCAACTGAGCTATGTACCCAACCCCTCCTGGCAGAAATGTGAAAGCACATTCTTTTCTCTCAAGTACAAATAACTTGCTATGGTACTTTGTTTTCAAGTGTAAATGTGTTCTACTTTTTATAAACTCTTTTCAAGAACCTGTTCAAAAAACTTCACATGAACAAATTTGTGTCATTTCTTAAGAATTACTTGCAAATTATAAATTTTTATACTTATAATTTGACAGTGGGTTAAACATGCTTTGTAAAAGTTTATCTTCTTTTGTGAAAAGGGTAAGACATTACAAGTATTTTTGAAAACATCACAAACATCACTGATTTGAAGTTTTACAAATTGATAGAAAGATTTGGAAAGAGTGGTCAATTCTAAGACAAGAATCTTCCAATTCATGAATATAGTATGCCTCTCTATTTATTCAACTATCCATCCTTTAATGCTCTAAATAAAGTTTCATGATTTTCATGTTAAAGATGTTTTACACATTTTGGTAAATTTGTTATCAGGTGCATTGCATTTTTCTTAACATTTAGTCAATGATATTCCTAAATTTTGTTTCTAACTCAATTATTGTATAGAGTTTTCATTGGTTTTATTTTACTTTTGTACCTAGCAATCTTGATCAAGTCTCTTATAATTGTAATAATTTTTCTGTACATTATTTTTCAGTTTCTATAAAGCCAATTTTATTAGAGAATAATGACAAGTGCATTTCTTCCTTTTTAATCCTTAATAAATTTAAACCCTTTAATGTATTGTAAATTATTCTGGATGTGCTGCATTGGTCAGAGTTTCCAGGAAATTTTCAAATAGAGAAGTGATTATAGCTATACTTGTCTTATTCCTGATTTAAAGGAAATTATCTTAATTCTTCATCATTATATATGATATTTTAAGTGTTCTTTTAATTGTCCTCTATTAACTTTTGAAAGGTCCTTCTATTATTAGCCTTTTAAAAATGAATAAGTATTGAATTAAATCTTATAATTTTTCTATATGAAATGATGTGCTTTTATAAATTATTTTTCTCCTGAAAGTTTTATATTGATTTTGTAATGTTACTCCAACTTTTATTCTTTGGGATTAGCACATTTTGATCATGATGTATTTTCTTTCTAATGGGTTTCCGGATTCAGTTACTAATATTTTATTTATAATTTTGCATTTATGTTCAAAGTTAGACTGACCCATAATTTTCCTTTATTATTCTTACTGCCTTTGTGTTTGGCATGAAATTTATGATAATTTAAATAAATTTACTGAGCACTATACTCCTTCTTTTCTATGCTTAGGAATAGTTTATATAAGATTGAAAATTTTGAATATGGGATAGATTTTTCTAAAAAAATTTGTTAACTTTTTCAATAACTTCAATGGCTATATCACTACTCAAGTTTGTTATTCCTATGTGAATCAGATTTGTCAATATTTTTCCAAGATTTTTTCCATTTCACCAAATATTTCAAATTTATTATTACAAACTTATGCATAATATCTTATAAATATATACAACATCTACACCATCTTTAGTCATGTCCCATTTTTTGTCATTTGTATTCTTGCATATTTATCCCTTCTCTTTTTTTTCCATGATCAAACAAACTTTGCCATAAGTTTATCTATTTTAGTAGTTCCATTAGTATCCTATGTCTTTAGTAACAAAATACCACAGCCTGGTAATTTGATATGACATGAATTTATTCTCTTATGGTTCTGGAAATGAGTCTCCCAGAGACAGAATCAAGGTGTCAGAAAGTCTGCATTGCTTCTGGAGGTTCCATTGGAGAATCTATTCTAGCATCTGCTAGCATTTTATAATGCAGTAATAAGGGCTCTCTAGAGAAACAGAATCAACAGGAGATGGAATTAAACAATATATGGACTTATAGATAAAACCCATCTCTAATGTATATGGAATTGACTTGAATTGTTGTGGAAGCAGAGAGACCCCAAGATCTGCAGCCAGTGAGTCTGAGACCCAGGCAAGCTGATGGTTTAGTCACTATTGCATCCAAAGGCCTGAGAACCAGGAGGGTCAAGGCTGTAGCTTACAGTCAGAAAGCCAGTAGAATGAACACCCCCAAATGATCAATGTTTTGGTTCTAGCCTGAATGCACACAAAGACAAATGTCCAAGCCCAGGTAGGGTAAGTTCCTTCTTACTCCGTCTATTTTATCTATTCAGTCTCCTATTGATGGAAAGAGGTTCAGCTATGTTAGGGAGGGAAATCTGTCTTAATTAATTGATTCAAATGTTAGTGTAATTCAGAAATACACTGACAGACACACCCAGAATAACATTTGAGCTTGTCTGGGCACTGCATAGCCTATAAAAATTGACATGTAAAATTAACCCCCCCCCCACCTGACTTATGGCCAATCATGCCATGCCATGTCTGGTGTTGAAGTCACATGACTTACTCCTTTGACTTTTTTGTCTACTTTTAGGACCCTATGATTACACTGTAGTACATCCAGATTATTCAGTATAATCTATCTCAAGATTCTTGGTTTACTCTGCAAAGTATCCTTGGTTATATAAGTAGTATCCACCTATCTCACAGATTGAGATGTGGATATACTTGGAGATGGGCACAATACTCAACCTACCACATTTAATAATCACCTTTTGAATCTGTTGATAGTTTCTATTTTTATTTTTATATTGCTTCCTTTTATTTTTATATTGCTTCCTTATGTTGATTTCTTGTTTGCTTTAATTGGATGCTAGATTCCTTATATATTAATTAACTTTAAAGAATTAGTATTCTGCATATGACATGATGGAACTTCTTGAGCCTCAGTACAAAGAGAAAAGTAGAAAACTCTCATGTGCTTGGAAATTAAGAAACTCACTTGATAATGACTCGTGGGCAAAAGAAGAAATCAAAAAGGGAATTTAAAATAACTGGAATTAGACAACAATGAAAATTGTGCACACCAAAATTTATGGGATGTACTTAAAAGGGGATCTGTAGGAAAATGTTTATCTTTAAATTCTAACATGAGAGAGATTTTTCCTGTTCCCAGGACTGGATCTCCAGAAATAATTATTGAACTAAACAAGTGAGTGAAGCTAATTTTTTAAAAGGCTTGCCTGCTCCCTCTACACTTCCATGTAAATAATATTCACTGCACTCTAAAAATAATGTCAGTCTTCTGTATTGACATTAGTTGAAGACAGGGCAAGTTTTCTATTCTATTAAGGAAATACAAAGGGGAAAAATCAGTATTTTACCATAGGTTTTATTTATCACAGTGAAAGTGTTTATTTTTTATATACATCGATAAGTCAATTGATTCAGTACCTACAGATCTGGAATTTTATTTTTGACTCTTGATGAGTACATGTGTCTTAATTCTACTGGAATTATGAGGTTGTGTGTTCTTGCAGGTGAGACACTACAGAGATTTACAGTATAGCATCTGGGAAATGATGAGGACATAATCAGCTTTGAAATAGGGAAGAATGTAGTTTGAATTAATAATAGATTCAGAGCCAGAAAAACAAAATCAGAACTCTTTAGCTCATCCCATTATGTATATTCCTTCTCTAAGGTCCCAGGCAAGCATTGAAATTTTTGCTTAATATTTCCATTGATATCTAACAACATTTTTTTAGCTCAGTATTATTACCTGTGAGGCATAGGCAACTCTGGTAGTGAATTGACTGATTTAATGAGATGAAGGAAATAGGATAATTTCTTTTCTTATAATTCAGTGAAGGTTCCTTTTTCCTCATTACAAAAGAATCTCCCATAGACGCATCATCTGTTTTTCTCAGTCTTGAGTGCAGGAGTCATCAGAGCATTACAGGATCTGATAGAAAAGGCAAGGCCCACACCAAGGAAACCCTCATGTCCAAGTTTAAATAAGACAAAATAATTCAACTATGCTTAAACTTTATAACTCTCTAAATATATTAAGAAAATTTTGAAATATTGAATAGTCCCGATTAGAGCTAGAGAATTATAAGGCATAAGATAACTTGGGTAATCCAAGGAATATGGTATAATATCAAAATGCCTACAGATAGTTCATGGGAGTTAAAATGTTACAGAAGTGGGGTAAAGGTATGGGCTAGGGTGCTAACAAACTGCACTGGAAAGCGCCTGGGATGGATGCCACAAGGCCATGAGTATCTGCCTTTTTTCAACTTATGATAGTTTCCTGGCAAATAAATAAGATCTGTGTTTTTGCCTTTCCCAATTTCCACAGCCTTGGCTGTGCAACTGCAGTTTGCAACCACTCAGACTCTGGGCGTGCCCCCAGACTTATTTAGACAAAGGGATACTAGCAAGTGTCATGTACAGAGAGGCTCAGGTAGTGCATGGGTGCATGGATTGTTCTAGTACTTGCACCTCTGACTTTCCAGTGAGAACACGTTCAGGTTCTCCATCTGGAGGGGTTTCAGAGACATCTGGAGTGAAGCCGAGTCTCTCCACCCAGCAGCCAGATAACCCACCAATACAAAAGTCGCCAGCTCATAGACACACAGCAACCTCCTTTTAGATCAGAAATTGGGTCCAGACTAAACCACTGGCCCACTGACTTATGACAAGTCGGTGACTTGTGATTTAATTCTTATGACTTATGATTTAATTCTTTAGAATAAATACCAAAGAATGATATAGCTGGGTCATGCCTAGTCTTTTGTGGAATCTCCATTCAGATTTCCACAGTGGTTGCACTAGTTTATAATCCCATTGAACATGTACAAGTCTTCCTTTTTCTCTACATATTTTCCAGCATTTATTACTGTTTGTATTCTTGATATCTGCCATTTTAACTGGAATAAGATGAAATCTCAGTGTAGTCTTGTTTTGCTGTCCCCTGACTGCAAACTATCTTGAAATTTTTTTAAAAGTATATTTGTTGGCCCTTTGTATTTATTCCTTTGAGAGTCATTTGTCTAGTTCATGTGCCCATTTACTAACTAGGTTATTTTTCAGGAGGGTGTTACATTTTTTGAGTTCTTTACATATTCTGGATATTAATTCTCTGTCAGTAAAGTAGCTAGCAAAGATTTTCTCCCATTCTGTAGGTTCTCTCTTTACATTCTTGTTTCCTTTGTTCTGCACAACCTCTTAGTTTGCTGTCATCCCATTTATGAACTCTTGGCATTAATTCCTGAGCTCCAGGGGCCGTATTGAGAAAGTTTTTTACTACAGCCTATATACTGTAGTATTGATCCTGTTTCTTCTAGGAATTGCGAAGTTTCTAATCTAATTTCTATGTCTTTGACCTATTGTGAGTTGACATTTGTGCAGAGTGAGAGATAAAAGTCTAGTCTCATTCTTCTACATGTTGACAATCAGTTTTCCCAGAACCATTTGTTTAAAAGGCTCTTTTCTCCAGTGTCTGCTTTTGCCAGCTTTGGTAAGAAGCAGATGAGCATATCTATGTGGGTTTGTGTCTGTGTTTTCTATTCCGTACCATTGGTTTATGTCAGTACCATGTAGTTTTTGTTACTATAGCTCTGTAGTATGATTTGAAGTCAGGTATTGTGATGCCTCCAGCATTGCTTTTTTGACTCAAAATTTCTTTGGCAATTATAATTTTAGGACTGTTTTTTGTAGTTCTGTGAATAATGTCATTGGTGTTTTGATGGAAATTGCACTGAATCCGTGTATTGCTTTTGGTAGTGTGGCCATTTTAAGAATATAAATTGTGTCCATCCATGAACATGGGAGGTCTTTACATATTCTTGTGTCTTTTTTACTTTCTTTCTTCAGTGTTTTATAGTTTTGATTTTAGATGTCTTTCTCCTCCTTGGTCAGATTTATTCCTAGGTTTTTGTTTCTGTTTGTTTTGTTTTTTAAGGCTACTGTGAATGCAATTGTTTTCCTAATTTTTGTCTCAGTAGATTTACTGTTGGTATTCAGGAAAGCTATTAATTTTTGTATGTTGATTTTGTAGCCTGCTACTTTGCTGAATTTGTTTATTAACTCTAGCAGTTTTCTGGTGGAGATTTTAAGATCTTCTAAGTATAGGATCATATCATCATCTGCAAAGTAATAACTTGACTTTTCCTTTTTTATTTTTATCCTTTTTGTTTCCTTCTTTTGTCCAATTGTTCTGGCTAGAATTTCTCAGACTATATTAAGTAGGACTAGTGAGAGTGGACATCCTTATCTTCCTTCAGATTTTAAAGGAAATATTTTCAGTTTTTTCATTAATTATGATGTAGAGCGTGGGTTTGTCATATGACGACCCTTGATGTTGAGGTAGGCTCTTTCTTTCCCTAGTTTCTGCAGTGTTTTTATCATGAATGGGTGCTGAATTGTATCAAAGATTTCTTTCTGTATCTATTGAGATGACTGTGATTTTTGTGCTTAATTCTATTTATATGATGAATTAAATTTATTCATTTATGTATGCTCAACCCTCCATGCATCCCTGGGATAAAGCCAACTTGGTCATGTGGTTGAATACAATTTACTAATGTTTTGTTAAGGATTTTTGCATCTAAGTTCAACAGGTATCTTGGTCTGTCATTTCCTTTTCTTGATATGTCCTTATCTGGTTTTGGTATGAGTGTGATACTTTCTTTATAGAATGAATTTGGAAGTGCTTCATTCTATTTCATGGAATAATCTGCAAGCATTAGCATTACCTAGTCTTTAAAAAGGTATGGTAAAATGCAGCTGGTGTGGCCTTGAGAAGAGATTTAAAATCATTTTGATAATAAACTAATAGCTCAAAGAAACAAAAACTTTATATAAATATATGTATATGATAATTAACAACTGTGAACCCAAAGATACATAAGCAACTTTAAAGATACCTAGTGAGCATAGGTTTTTCTTTTCCAATCACACATGAAACATTCACAAAATTCAATCAAGTGCTGATCACAAAATTGCCCAATAAATTACAAAGAAGAAATATCTTTGGGTTTCCAACTATTATTTAATAAAATTAGATATAAAAATCAAATGGAAAGTTTTAGAAAACCCCCACATCCCAATAAATCAAATATATAACTTTAAAATATTTGGGTTAAAGGAAAATTCATAGTAAATGTATTCATTTTGCAGAAGAAAGAGATTACAAGCTCTTTATATCAAAATTTCTGGGACCAAGTTAGGTAGAAATTTGAGGAGAACATGTAGCCTAAGAATCTTCACCAGAAGAGAAGTAACATGTAAACATTCCCTCAAATGCTAGAAAATAAACTATAGAATAAACAAAATAAGAAGGAACGAGTAATAAAGATAAAACAGAAATTAATAAAATAGATTTAAAATATGGATAATAATATTTAACATGTTTACTGAATATAATGTATAGTAAGGGAATTCCAAATATTTTAAATACATTAGTCATCTCAATACCCTAGAGTTTGGGAAAAATTATTCATTCTCATTTTATAGATTAGTAAATTATAAATCATGCCATTTTAACCAAGAGCAAAAAACTAATAAGGAACAGATATTGATTTACAGTCTACTTTCATAGACTAAACTGTACTAAGCAAAAACCATTTTTTCTTTGGAAAAGACTGCTAAAGTATATAAACCAAAGACCTACAGGAAGATTGGACTTGGGGGAAGAGAGAGGGAGAGAGAGAGGAACTAATTCTGTTTCAGTCAGAGCAGGAGAACTGACACTAGAAAACCTTGAATTGTGCTGTCTTAACATAGTAAGTGCTTATTTTTTCTTGCACTATATCCTTAGTATGTCCACTTTATAGGGAAGCTTCACTGGTCATTGATCAGGGCCCATGGCTGCTGTGGCAGAGGAATGAGGATGGGGAGCCCTTGCTATTAACCTCCTTGGTCTGAATGTCACCCGCTCTGCTTACCTTTCACTGGTTTGGACCAACTTGTAGATATATGTCCTCATGCAGCCGACCAAGGCCTGGAGGGCCAAAATGCACATGTACTATTTGTGAGCAATCACAACCTCTGCAATAATTACAAATAAGGCAGATGCCCACCGCAAAAACAATAAAAAATCATGAACAGATTTTTTAAGCATATCTTTATATTGTTTCTAAAAGAATACTTGGAAAACTCATCAACAATAAATAGATCTGCTGGCCTAGTTGCAACAGGCATACTCTTGGGGAAAGAACAGGACCCCCATTGGGAAAGGAAGAAATCAAACATGGTGAAAAGTGGAAGTGGTCATTTAAAATCTCTCTCTAACCTTGGCCTTTGTCCCAAGAGAAAAAGCATGACTACAGCTGCAGATCCTGTCTTCATTTCCTTGCTTAAGTGATGGTGGAGCTGGACCCCGTGAACATTTGTCTGTTGATAGTTGACAGGATGTCAGTTTGTCAGCAGTGGGTGCTGGAGGGACAGCAGACGGAGAGAATTCCTTCATGGTTAGGTGCCTTTCCTCCCTCTAGCCCCACCAGCAAGTATCTTGCAAGAGGGGAACGCTCTCACACTTAGTCCTACCAGCATGTTTCAGTTACACATTCTTGGTGGCGTTCTGGTTAAGCATCCATGACACTATTCATGCATGACATTTATGCTACATATTATGTGTGAGAGTATAATGGTAGACATGTCTCATTGCACATTTTTGAAAGCCCACGATATACGGAATAAAGAGCGAACCCCAATGTAAAGTAGGAACTTTGTTAATTCCATATCAGTGGACTCACCAATCATAATAAATGCCCCATGCTACTGCAAGGTGTCAACACTAAGGGAAAAACTGAGGTGAGGAATGAACTCTGCACCTGCTACCCAATTTTTATGAAACTTAAAACTGCTAAAAAGAAGCTTATCAAAAAATCCTCCCCCCAAAGCTCAGACCTACCTAATTTATTAACATTAATACCAAAATATTAAAGCAATTAGGCAGACAAACACAGTATTATTTAAATAATTACACAAGGATGAAATAAGTCTTATTCTAGGAATAAAATAATGAGCAGGCATCACAAAGCATCAAAATGCTTTAATTTATTTATAGATAAAAAGAAAAATCACTCAATCTCATTAACAAAGATAGAAGCACATCAGATAAAGTTCAGTACCCATTTATTGCAAAATCTTTCACAAACCAGGTAGGAAATGAGCCTTCTTAATTTGGTAAAAGCTTCATCCTAAAAATTGACAGTTAGCATAATTATAAATGGAGATCATAAAAAAGTAAGTAAGGGGATGCTAAAATTGTCTTAATGTAAAGCAGGTATTATAATTTGCCTTGAACATCCCACAGAATCAAAAAACTTTGAGTGCTCACAAAACTTCTCTGTCGTAAAAAAACTTAACAAATAGCATCAAGAAATAAGCAATTAGAATAGGTAGTAGAAAACAGGATGCTTTTTTTAAAAATGATAAAGCATATAGCAATCAACCAACTAAAATGCACAACACCTTAACAGAGAAAAGGTTTAAGCCCTGTTGAAAGCTATAAAATAGAGCTAAACAAACCCAGAGATTACTCCATCTATGGAGCCTTGGACTTACATTATAAAGACGTCAATTCTCCAGAAAATTATTCTTCATTTCGTCAACATGGACCACTGGTTTCTTCTTCCAAATTCCACCCTCCATGGACTATGACAGTGACAGAGACTTGGTTCTGAGGATTTGACCATTAAAATAAACATAAAGCTGTAGAAATACACTGAGCAACTCAAGGTGATTCATGATTTAAAGTGAGTTGAAACTGTTAGCATGATTAGGTAAACACCAGCGCCACAGCTAAGGAATAGAATAAGGGAAACTGCATTATGTTAAACTTCGTATTATAGAATAATCTAAGCAAGGTAAAAATAAAGAGAATAACATACAATAGCCAATCGTATGCACAATGTTATTTCCCCAATTCTTGACTAATTGAAAAACTGTTCACTTAGTCTCCCCTGGTCCCCCATGAACCTGGGTTCTGCTGCCCAAATGACCTCAAAAGGCTCCTGTCACCTTAATGTTCAAGCAATGAAAGGAATCATGATCCCATTTCATTTATGAATGAGCATGACACAAAAATCATCAAATATTAGATGATCAATTCAATAGTTATGTTAGAAAGATACTTCTGAAAGAATATAAGATGTTTCTGAGTGTAACTTAACAGCAAGATGTGCTGATCCTCAGTCTTTATTTTTCTTTCCGGGCCTAAAAGATGCCACTTTCTCTTGATTTTCCTCCCACCCAAAAGAATTATTCCTCCATTACTTCTCAGTTTTTGACATTAAATTTGACCTGGGCTGCATCATCAGACTTCTTTTCTCTATCAAAACTTCTTAGTTGATCTCAGACATTCTCCTGGTTAGAAATAGCACATGTTTCCTGATGAGATCCAAATTGGTATCTCTACCTTAGAAGGGTCCTTGAATTCTAGATTCATGGAAGCAATGGCTACTCTACATCTACACTGCAATGTTTAATGTACACTTAATCAATTTTAAATCATAGTCTTGACCTGCTCTACAATCTGACCATCCCCAAAACTTTCCCTGATCTCTTCATTGCATTAAATATCAATTCCATTATTACAGCCATTTGAACCTATCAAAACCTATCAAAGGATTCATTTATAACTCCTCTTCGTCTAGAATATCATATCAAATGATCAGAAATCCTATTTAATAGGCCTTCAGACATATCAGGATTTGAACCACTTTGTCCCATCCTACACTACTAGTAGTGTAGTACCCTACTACTACCACTGGTCCAAGCCTTACTGCTCTCTTACTTGGATTACTGAAAACCTAACTAATCTCCTTGAACTCATATGACTTCTTAAACCCATTTTTCCCACACAGTTAAGAGCTTGTTTTTTACATTTTTTAAAAATAAACTCCAATTTTTAAAGCAGTTTTACATTCACATAAAAACTGAGCAAAAGTATGGAGAGTTCCCACATACTTTCTACCCCCATATAGATCAGATTCCCCACAAAAGTGATAAATTTCTTAAAAATGGGAAACCTGCCTTAACACGTCATTATGACCTAAAGTCCACAGTTTAAATTACAGTTCATTCTTGGTGGGGAGTAAGTGGGTTTTGATAAAGGTGTGCAATAACATGCAAGCCATGAGAGTATGCAGCAGAATAATTTCACTGTTCTTAAAACCCTCTGTGGCCTGTTTATTCATCCTTCCCTTCCCTAGAGCCCCTGGAAAACTGATTCATAGCACTGTTTTAGCCTTCTCCAGAATCATATATTTTATGTAGCCTCAGATCGCATTCTTTTGCTTAGTAGTACACATGTAAGATGCACCCATGTCTTTTCCTGGCTTGATATTGCATTTCTTTTTATTGCTAAATAATATTCATTGTATGGACTTACCACAGTTTTCTTTTCTTTCACTGCTGATATGAATAAGGCTTCTATGAACATTTGTGTGCAGGTTTTTGGAGTTTTGGTACATATGTGTGTACATGAGCTCTCAACTCATTGGTTAAATGCCAAGAAACATCATTGCTGGATAATATGGTAAGAGAATGCTTGACTTCATAGGAAGCTGCCCAGTTGTCTTCTCAGCATTCCATCTTCTACTCCCAGCAGCATGAATGAAGGAATGAGAGAATGAGAGATTGCTTCTTCTACATTCTCAGCACCACTGGTGTTGCTAATGTTTTTATTTTTTCCCATTTTAATAGGTATGTATCAGTGTCTCATTTTTGTCTTGATTCACAAACTGCCTAATAACATACAATGAGGAGAATTTCATTGCAAGCTTACCTGCCATCTGCTATCTTCTTCACGAAGTGTTTAAATATTTTACCCACTTGTAAATCTGACTATTCATATTTTAATATTAAGGTTCATAGAAAGACTTCTAAAAATATCTTAATCATTTTACTCTTATTCTGAAAATAAGAAAAACAATTCACATTCACTTTACACCATAAGCCACTTTAAGTGCTATTTATATGATGTTTAACCCATTTTAAATTCATACTTTCCTTTTCACATTTTAGCATCTTTAAATTGGGGTGTCCCTCATTACTCTGGGCAAGAAGTAGTCATGATGTAACTGTCGATGCTTGTGTATGCCAATCAAAAATTGCCAAAGGTGTTGGTGTCTTGGAACAAAATGCCAGAAACAAGAGCCAAATATTCTTTCAATAATGTTTAATCATCAATGCTCTTAATTAAAGCAAGAATGATGTTGGAGATTTTTTAAAAAAATATACAGACATAGATAATCTTGACCAAAAAGTTTCAGAAAATCTAAATGTTACTAATTTTTAGAATTTTTAATCAGTTAATGTGCCTTTAATTGAGACATAGGGTGGCAATGTACTAGGATTATGGGAAAGCCATCAATAGAGCAACCTGCACCCTGGCTGCAACCCAGCATTGAATCTCCTCAATATACGTTTGCATCAAGTGGAACTGTCTACTGTGACTGCTAGAGCAAAATAGAAAGACCTTCTCAAGAAAGATATATTATTCATAATCTCTACAGATTTTACATGCAGTCTCTAGAATACAAAAAGACAAAGGAAAAAACAAAACAAAACAAAAACAGTACCAGGTCTGATAGCAGGAAGATGTAAATAACAGAAAATCTTCAGGTGATATAAGCTTTGTAGTAATCAAACAAGGCTATTAAAATTATGCAATAAAACAAATGTAAGAAAAAAGTAAAAATTGGATATTGCCATCTGAGAATCAAATCAAATGTTAATTCTAAGAGTATAAAAAACAATAATAGCAAATTGAGAACTTGATGAAGTTTGCAACAGAATAAGCACAGAAGGAAGAATGAGAGAACAGCAAGGTTGGGTGGTAGAAAACCAGATCATTCTGGTTTAACAGCAGACGAAGCAGGTCCAGAGAAGTTCGGTTACAGCATCAAATCATATCACTGTCTGTGTCAGAGCTGAGTCTGAGTAGAATCCCTTGACCCCAAGCCCAGGGCCTCACATTTCATAACACATCCTCACCATTTGAGGGACTCCACAGTGGCGCTTGCAGAGGAACACAGAGAAACCATAAGGTGAAGGGACAGGGAAGAGGCAGGGGAGGCTTAGCAGGAACCCTGTTCACCTGGGAGACAGGGAGAGTACCAGGAAGCACACTTCCAGGGTATATCCATTGCTCCCTGGGATGCAACATCTGGATTAAAGTGGAATGGGTCCATTAGAGTCTTCTCTTTTGCTCTGCATAGCAACCAGTGTGTGGTGGGTGCTCCTGAGTAAGAAAAACTCCAGAAGATTTCCATGTGCCTTAGAAGCACGAAGTCTCAACAACTACAAACCCCCAGAGAAGTAGGTAGTTAGAGCTCATTTGTGTTCTCCTGACTCTTAGGAGAAAGGCAGTTGTAGCCAAGAAATATAAGGTGTTAACTCTATGATTTGGGGCGGGGGGGAGTTACCAGGGATTGAACCCAGGTGTGTTTTACCACTGAGCCACATCCCCAGCCCTTCTTGTATTTTATTTAGAGAACAGAGTTTTCACCAAGTTGCTGAGGGTGGCTTTGAACCTGCAATTGCCCTGCCTCTGCTTCCAGAGCAGCTGGGATTACAGGTGTGTACCACCACCCGGAAGAAGGTGTTAACTCTAAATCGCACCCATGAAATAAGGAAGTGATTCTCAAGGAGATGTCACAGGGCCCTAGGGACTATTTAGCAATGTCTGGAAATAATTTTAATTTTCATGTCTTGGAGGATGCTACTGCCATCTAGTGGACAGAAACTAGAGGGGCTGTTACATATTCTGCAATGCATAGGAGAGCCCCCACAACAAAGAAAATATCTGGTCCAAAATTTCTACAGTGCAAAAGTCGACTAATATATATTAATCACAGAGGGGAAAAATGATAACAAGTAAAAGAGAATAAGATACGTGTGGAATAAAGTTAAAAATTGTCAAGTAAGGATAATTGGAGACCCATAAAAAGTTGGTATAGAGAATAAGATGGAAGCAGTAATATTGATAGGCACACAGGATAAGAATATTCTAATAATCACAAACACCCACAAACCACAGACTCAATAGAAATATCCAACTCCAAACATAATACTTATCCCGTTAGAGTAAAACTAAAGAAAATCAAATCAAAGAGAAGATATTTAAGTGTTCAGAGGGGAAAGGGAGAAAGATACTCTAGTTTCAATGGAATAACAAGATTGACCACAGAAACTTTAACAGAATACATGGAAGCCAAAAGATAGGATAACATTTTTTAGAAAGAAATCTATCAACCTAGAATTTTATACCTAGTGAAAATATCCTTTAAGAATAAAGACAAGAATCTAATGGTCACCACAGGAAAATGCTTGAGTATTGAATCTTGAGGTTTGGTGGAACTTTCAAAGATTATCTAGTCCTAACACCTGTTTTATGGTTGAATTAGTTTTGTAGCCTCGAAGAGTCGAAGTGAGTCTTCAGGAAACCCTAAGAGACTCCTTTCTTGCTTGTTGTTCTTTAGAGAACTAATCTCCTTCCCAGGAATGTACTAATATCTCTTTGTTCTTTGCTATGCTGACCAACTTTGGGAATTTGTGCACAGCTCACTTTATCTCACTGAATAAAATAGTCTGTCCTGAAAAAAAAAAAGAATAAAGGCAAAATAAGATGCTTTCAGAGTAAAAATGGTAATAAAAAAAAACTAAAAGGATGCAAACTGGATTAAAAGAAGCACAGACTCTGTTCTTTTATATTTTCATCACAACTTTCTTTAACGGGCTGTTCTTAGGCAGAAAGAAAATGATTTCAGAGATAAGCAGAAGTTTAGGAAGGAATAAAGATCACTGATAAGAGTAAACATGTAAATAAAAGCCTAAAAGAATATGTATAGTTTAAAACAATCATAATAATGTCCTATGAAGTATAACCTTAAAACTAAGATTCATAACAACAATAGCAAAAAACATACAGAGGTTAAATGGAGTTTGAGTACTATCAAGAACTTCCATTGTTCAGAAAGTTGGTAAAGTGCAAGTTCATTTGAATAATATTTAATACATCAAGTACATGCTTTATGATATCTAGAATAACCATGGAAGAATAATAATTTCCAATCTACTAGCTAACAAAGAAATGAAATTTTAAAAATATAAACCTGATTGATTCCAACAGAGAGGAAAAAAGACAAAGAATATGGAATAGATTTAAAAAAGAGAAAGAATATGGAATAGATAAAAAATAAGTATGAAGATGCAAGTCAATATTTTATTAGTTTATGTATATAATTTTTTAGACATTAAAATTAAATTATATATGACATTCCAATTGAGGGCAAGGACTGTCAGAGTCAATGACCCAGCACCCACCTACAGACTGATTTTAAGGTAAAGATCTTAATTAATAGAAGCCCACAGGATGACTGAGAGTGAAGATAGAAAAACTATATTGTGTAAATACTAAATATACCTAACCACTAGTGTGACGCTATGACAGTCTTATCATATAAACATATATAATCATATATGACAAAGTATATGTAAAAGCAAGAAAGGTTGCCAGTCCCAAATAATGACATTTTACATCAATTAATGGGTTGATTCAATAGGGTAACATAATCCTAAATTTGTCCTCACAAGTAACATCATCTCAAAATATGAAAACCCTGACAGAAATAAAAAGGAAAATGGATAAACTTCTCCACAGACTAGGAGACCCGGACAAGTTTTTCTCAACAGGGAATAGAAGGAATTTTAAAATCAGTACAACTTTGTATTAGGTGCCTCATAGAAAGATAGACATGCAGATTCTTTTTTCCAGGACTAATTTCATTTAGCACAGCATCCTCCAAGATCACATCTGTGGTCACTCACCTCTTGGTGGACACTTGGGTTGCCCCCATACTGCAGCTACTGTGAACAACGCAGCCTGGCACCGAGGAGTGGTGTGACCTCTCATCAAGATCCTGGATCTTTGGATCTACACCCAGAGCAGGAGTTTGGGAGGTTCTATTTGTAATTTCTTAGAAACTGTCATACTATTTTCAAACTTGCAGCAGCAGAGTATAGAATGGTAACTGCAAGCACAGAAGGTGGGCGATACGGAGATCTATTGCTGTACCAGTATAAATTGTGCATCCTGTGAAATGAATACACTCTAGAGATCTGCTATGCAACATCGCACCTATAGTCAACAACTCAGGATGGTTTATCTAAAAATTTGTTAGACTTAGGTGTAGTAGCAAGTACCTCTAATCCCAGGGGCTCAGAAGGCTGAGACAGGAGGATCACGAGTTCAAAGCCAGTCTCAACAGCTAGTGAGACCCTGTCTCACAATAAAAATAAAAAAATACAAAGGGCCGGGAATGTGGCTTAGTAGTTGAGTGCACCTGGTTTCAATTGCTGATATAAAACTAAACTAAGATAAAATTTGTTACAAGGGTAAATCTCATGCTAAGCATTCTCACAATAGCAACAAAAAAGTCAACAATCAAACCACAGAGAGAGAGAGAGAGAGAGAGAGAGAGACACATTCACATGCACCCAAAGAGGCATGAGGAAATACAGAGGTGGTAGATATGCCTGTGACCTTGATTGTGTCAATGACTTTGGATGTATACATATATCCAGAGATAGCACTATAAATAAAATATGCAGTTTTTGTGTATCAACTATACTTCAATGAATGTTTAAAGATTTTACAATCAATAAAATATAGAGTAATTGAGAAGCATCTTCAGCAAACTTTCTCAAACCAATGGAAAGAGAACCTTCCATCAAAGACAGAATGTAAGTTCTTAAATGCAAATAAAATAATTATCGAAGTTGACTATACAATAGGCCATAGAATAAAGCATGTCTATTCATTTTTTTTAGTTTTTTTAACTGTGCACTTAGGATGAAATTTTTTCTTCTTCTTCTGCCTTCTCTTAGGAATGGCTCACCCTAGTAATGGCTCACCTTTTGAGAGTGATTTTAAAAATGAACTTATTGAGGCAAACTGTCATTAAATTGGGTCCTGAAAGTCAGATTTCAGAAAGACAAGGAGTAGTGATTACCAGTTTTTCTCTATTCAAAAATGTCATATAAACCAGAAACCCACCATTTCTCTTGCACATGTAGGCAATAAGCTTAATGCATATGTAGAAAATAAAATAAGAAACTATTTTCCCAAATGTATTGGAATAAAGTACATAATGAATGAACAATACCCCTTCATATATCCAAGTTCAAAATAATTTCCAAGGTACAAGTACTCTAAGTTCTACCCCTTTCTAGGAGGAAAAGCTTCATGCTAGCCTTTTTAAAGAAGGCTTTTTGATTCTGCCCCATTTCACATGAGTACTATAAATTGAACTAAATTGGACACGATGGGTCACAATGAACCTACTCATTTTCAATCATCATTCATGAAGAATATTTTTGGATTGCAAGAATGCCCAACACATTATTTTAAAGAATGACAAAATCAGTGCAATCAAGAGAAGAAAGAATTGAAAAGTGGCAGCTACATTTTCTAACATTTACTTGAGACACACACATAATTCTCATTTTTTTTCATTCTTCCAAAGGACCAAGATAATATTTCAACAGAATGTTGTTTTATGTTACATTACAAAGCACAGAAACAAAAATAAAGGCAAATTTATAGAAATACACCCAAAGACATTTTTCCTAAGATCATAGCCTGTTTGAATTGGAAAGATATGGGATACAACATCTTCCACCATTCTTTACTTTTCAATAGCCTCTGGAAGAAGAATGTCCTATAAATGTTCTCCTAGCTTCTTTTGCACCACCTTCCTCTCTTCTTTATGCATTTTTGCCTGGCACAAAACTGTTCTATACAACCAGCCACCTTTATCTTATCCTAGTCTTATAGAAGCAGCAGGAAAAAACTAATGTGAACCATTTTCATTCAGTTCTTACACTCTCAATCCATCCCTGCTGCTATAACAAAATGCCATAGACTGGTTCATTTTAAATAACAGAAATTTATTTCTCATGGTTCTGGAGGCTGGGAAGTTCAAGGTCAAGGTGCTAGCAGATTTGATGTCAGATGGAAGCGCTCTGTGCTTCAAAGACAGTACCTTGTCACAACCTCACATGGCAGAGGCAGAAGTGATGAACTCCATGTCTTCATTTGCTGAAAGTAATGGAAGGGCAAAAGGCACTAGGGCATGCCCTCCACCTTTTACAAGGTTGCTGCTCTGCTCACAAGGTTCACTTCCCAAAAGTTCTCACTTCTCATTGTCACATTGAGGTTTGAGTTCCCAGGATATGAATTTTGGATTCATATGGATCCGAATATGTATGAATGTATGAATTCCAACCATTCCATAAACCTGTAATGTCAAGGGATATTTCAATGTTTTGGGTGAATAATGTAAACCAATATTGACAAATGAACCCTTTCTTTGGGACATCCCAATCCTTGAAGGAATTATTAACCAATAATTGGAGGTTTGGAACATTTGTTCCTCTCTTGTCTTCGTGGAGGGGAGAGGGGCAGAAGGCCGAGTCAGTTGCTGAGAGTCAGTGATTCAATCAGTCATGTCTAGATGATGAGACCTCCATCAGACCCCAAATGACAGTCCACGGAGAGCCTCTGAACTGGTGAACACGGGGAGGTCCAGGGAGGACGGATGCCTGGAGATGTGCTGAAGCTCCACACCTCTTGGAACAAAGCTTGACCTGTGTTCCTTGGCATCCAGGTACCCACAGCATTCTTTGCTTATCCCCCATAAGAAATCCATGGACCAAAGTAAGTAATTCCCTGAATTCTGTGGTCCATTCCAGCAAATAGTTAAACCCAGGGGGGGTAACATGAGATCCTCTGATTTATAGCTACTCAGTCAGATGCACAAATCCCAAATTGGGCTTGTGACTGGTTTTGGAAGTAGAGGGCAGTCTCGTGGAACTGAGTCCTTCACCTGTGGGACCTGGTGCTGTCTTTAGGCAGATAATGTTAGAATTGAGCTAAATTATAGGACACCAGTTGGTGGCTGAGAATTGCTTAGTTCTGGAAAAATTTCCCACAACTGGTGTCAGGAGTGAAGTATTGAAAGTGTAATCACTATAGAAGAGAAGACAGTTGGTGTGTCCCAGAAAGAAGAATTTGAACAGATCATTTGGGAAATTGGGAAAGATATTATACCAGAAGTTGTCCAGAGACAGTCTAAGGGACAATGTAATAATTTTACAGCTTTATCTACCTGGTTAATACATTACTTATATTTTGAAGTCTTAATATTTCTAGTAACGACTACATTATGGTAAAATCAAGGAATGAGAACCTCAGACTCTATCAGAGATGATAACTTGCCTAGGGCAGCCACCTCCGTAGCCCATGCAGGATGGAGTCACACTCCTGGGGCACTCTGTCCAAATTCCTTCTGAGAAGTTTTTTGGGGCTTGTTTGTTTTGTTTGTTTGTTTCCATTACTGGGGATTGAATCCCAGGCCTTGCATGTGCCAGGCAGGCCCCCGACCACTGAGTTCCTTCCCACCCTCCACCCTCCTACTGACAGGCACTGCTGTCAACGGCTGTACCAGTAGAGAAATAGTGGGTTCCAGTGAGTCAAATTCCTATCTCTATCCTTTGTGCCTTTCCAACCTCAAAAACCTGCATCTACATTTAAACCAACATTACAGAATGCTGGTGGAATTAAGTACATATTAAAGATTTCTGAATTCTTCCATCTCCAGTAATTAAAAGACAAAATCAATCCCTTGCCTCAAACTTCCTTTTGTATTACCAACTACGAGCACACTCTGTGAGAATGTAAAATATCTCCTTCACTTATTCTCTCTCCAGGGAAGTTATTTCAGGACTTGTTTTTTATCACTTTAAAGATGTTCTAATAAGTATTTAGCAGTTACCAGGCTATAGGGCTTGGGCCTCTGAGACTTGGGGTACAGTGAGTTTCTGAGAGAGCTTGTCTTGCTTTGCAAACATTATTGAACAAATGTTATCAAACGGCCTGGCTTTCAGTGGACGCTTCTCTGTCTTTTTGTCTGTCAATGGGGTAACTTCTGAGAAGAATCCTTGGTGACAGAATCAAACACCAAAGTGCCAACTTATTCAGAACCGGGTAGGAAAGCAGAGCCAGGACAATACCTGCTTGTTCCTTTTCTGACAATGTGAGATTGCAGGCAGGGGTGGGGGTGAGGAGAGGGAGGCTGAACCCCACAGGTCCCATTCCATTGTTGGGGAGGCTTTGAGCAGCCTTGCTCTTTCTCTTTGTCATTTTGCTTCAAACCAGGGAATTTTTCTAATGTGCTCAAACACAGGAGAAACTCTGGAGAGAGAACTGGAAAAGTTGTCCTCAGGCGACGGTATGGAGATATGGACGCAGGCTTTTTATGACTCAGTAAACGGGTGCTGTTTCTTATGATTCATGAACTGCTTGTCATTTTATGTTCCGTTTCAAAATGAAAAGGTCTCCACTTTTTTTCTATTACCTTACTTTTTCTGAAAACACACACACACACACCACCATTTAATTCTTTGATCTTACCTATTTCCTAGGTTCTATTGAGAGCTCTAATTCGCATTTGCCACCGATGTGCTCACATCAGGAGTAACTAAGGCCTCACACACTTTGCAGAGAAGATGGAGCATTTGGTTAGATACGTTCCTACTTACGCTTCTGTTTTCCAGGCAATCCATGCATTAGATTTAATCAAATCCTTTATCTTAATTCAGGGAAGAATATATATATTGCTCATAATCCCCAATCTACTAAATGATGAAAATTTTCAAGCTTCAAATTTTGAAAAATGAGACTGGTTTTATTTATTATTTCCCTTGGAGTAGCATTCTAGTCATGTAAACAAGTTGGTTCAGGGAAGAGACAAATTGGAAACAGACTTCAAATGCGCCCTGTTTGTCTGAGGCTGTGGGCGTGTTGCCGTAACACGAGGCAGCTCCCACCGCTTCAGATAGAAGGAGAATCTTCCTTGTTTTAGGGCAGCATCTCTGATATTTTTCCTCCAGCCTCATATTGCTCTTGCATTTATGCTCTGACAAGCGCTACCCCTTTTTGGCCCCAAGATCAATTTCTTTACCTTTAAATATTCTGGTCTACTTTGGCAGGAGGGGGAGAGTGTTCCTTTCATTCCCCTTACTTAACACTGGTGGACCTTACTAAATTACTAATATGACGTCATTGGATAATAGGAAAGTGTCAAGAAATACACACAAAAAAGGCATCATAAGCATGCACGCAGACAAGCTGTTTAAATGAATATCTTCTTCTCCCTTGGTGGTTGTTGAGTCTGCTCTATTTTATCCCCAAAGAAGTTAATATGCAGACTGCTGATTGGTTTTGGATTTTTGTTCCCCTGTGCTCTGTCCCTTAAAAGACAAATTTTATTCAGTCCTTTCCTTGGAGCCATGGTGAAGGCAGAGAGGGCCAAGCCCACCCTCTGCTTTCAACCTGCTGCAGATTCTTCTTCCACTGAGGGCACAGTGGTTTCTTCAATATTCATAAAATGCTGACTATGTGCTAAACACTGCTGAGCACTGGGCATTCAGCAGTCAACAGGACACGGAGTCTCAACAACCTCTGCTCTCCAGGAGCTGATATCCTAGTGGCGGACAGGTAAAATCAAGCAGACAGTGAATCATTTCCAAGAGTGACCTAGAAGACAAACAGGAAGAAAGGAAGGGAGGTTACCAGGGTCCAAGATGGGACTTCCTTTTATCATCATTGCTCAAAGAAAGTTTTCTCAGAAGGTCAATGCTAGAGGAACAGGGTTGAGACACTCTGGGGACCAGATGGCCAGGTAGACAGCCAGGTAGATGGAGTGGATGAGCTCATAGTGTTCAAGAAGGAAGAAGACCAGGATGGCTACACATGGTGATCAAAAGACACTTCCTAAACAGAAAAGAGGCAGGGCCAGGTCTGGTCTGGCTCAGTAGGTCACAGTTAGGAGTTCAGATGTCAGACTAACTCCCACCAGAAATGAGGGAATGGAGAGCAGTATAAATCCTGGCTCCGTCCAAATAGCCAACATTGATTGCTCCTGGTCTATTTTTATTTCACACAATAGTTTATGTTTATCAGAATCTAACAAATTTCCCATTTCAAATATGCATTATTCTATCATTCTTCACTAAAAGAAATCATGGTTTCTGAGAGACATGGTTTATTCTAGGTGCAAGGGGAAGCCTGGGGCTGGGGTGGTGGCTGTACAGAGAAGCCTGGAACATCCTAGGGTGTCTGAGAGTCAGAAGAGCTCAATGCCTACACTGTGTGGAAGGGTGTGCGGGCCAACCTGAAGGAGCAGCAAATGGCTAGGTAAGATAAAATGTTTACTGCTTGAAAATTAAAGCAGTGAAAATGAAGATCATCACACATTGATATTATGTTTATAAAAAGTTTATAGTGATAATAGAGAGAAAGAGAAGAAAGAAGAAGAAGGAAGAAGAGAAAAGGAAAGGAAAGCTCTTTTAAATAATGCCAGATAAATGGAGAAACAATCATATTTTAAAAACTTGCAACCCTCATGATACAACAGTACCCCCATGTTCACAGAGGGTCTATTCCAAGATTCTCAGTGGGTACTTGAAACCACGAATAGTGCTGAGCTCTGTATACGATGCATTTTCCTTACATACAGGCATATGATAAAGTCTAATTTATAAAATAGGCACAGTAAGAATTTAACAGTGACTAATAATAAAATTGGAATAATTATAAAATATGCCACAATAAAAACTAGGTAAAGTGGTTTCTCTAAAAATATATAATGTACCTTTTACCTTTCTCACTTAAGAGAAAACACTTTATAGGGTTTTTCCATATCTGAATTCTAGCATCACTGATCTTGAGATTTGGATTCATTATTAAACAAAATAAGGGTTGCTTGTATATCAGAACTGTGATACTAAGACATTCAATCCAATTACTGCAATAGCTATGAAGTAACTAACGGGAAGGTAGTACATACAGTGTGGATATGTTGAACAATGTGGATATAATTCATAGTAAGGGAGGAACATTTAAAACTCAAAACAACATGTAATTTAAAGTTTATGGATTGTTTATTTTGAGAATTTCCCATTTAATATTTTGAGACTGGTTATGCAAACAGTGGGAAGTGAAACTGCAGATAAAGGGGTAGGGGAGACTCTTGTAATAACAGATTCAAGAAAGAATAAGAAATGGTAAAAGATCTGTACTAGGGGCTGGGGTTGTGGCTCAGTGGTAGAGCACTTGCCTAGCATGTGTGTGGCCCTGGGTTCAATCCTCAGCACCACATAAAAATAAAATAAAGTTATAAAAAAAAAGATCTGGACAAACATGACATTCCAAATATCATCCTTATTAATTACTTATTAATTTCTTATTAATTAATCACTTATTAATTTCCTGGTGAAAGCATCTCTTTATAATGACAGGGACAATTTTACCAAATGAGCAAACCCAGAATTACCAGTATTGGGGAAAGAAATGCACCAAAACCTGACATCATGTGCCTTTTGATGGGAGTGTTAGAGAATTCTGAAAAGTTCAAATTATGATTCTCAAATACATTTATCTATATGTACGTATAATATACAGAACACATATATAATACTTAATATGCATAGTGTACACATTTTAAAGACTTTTTAGTTAATAAAAAGCAGATATTAGCACTGGCTCAAAGGAGAATCCAAGGAAACAGACACATTTATAGATTGGGAATATTAAAATAAATGTGCAAAAGAAGGCAAACCTGGGTTTTCCACTGGGACGATGAAGGGGAGGGGCAGAGGGAGAAGGAAATCATGTAACACTTTATGGTCCAGGACAAAACATCTATGTCTACAGATAAGAATTAAGTTGCATCATCATCCAGTTGTACATAAATTCTACTAAAACAGAGTCAAATAACCCAGAGAAATTCTGTAGACAATGCAGTTTTCCACTGAAGCAGCAGGTCCTCATGAGATACAATAAAAAGTATACAATATTAATTACAGAATATTTTTGCCTACAATTTTCCATTTGAACTTAATCCGACAAAACTAGAATATAATGCATTCTATAGAATATCTAAATTTGGTCCTTTTTAAAAAGATAGGAAGAATGTTCTTGATTATAATAGAGTAAGAATCATAATGGCCAAATATGTTGGATAATTTTTGACAGGATCCTTCTAGCTTTAACAAAAGCTGTAAGAGATACCTGGGAGGGAATTCAGGAAAATTAATAAATGGACTACAGAGAAGTTGATAGTATTGAATCAATCAATGTCAATTGTTTTAGCTCTGATAATGGTTCTATAGTCATATAGCTGAATAGAAGAAATTCTTTTTAAGTAATACATGCTGAAGTACTTCGTGTTGACATGTAATCATATCTATATACTTCAAATGTTTCTGTAAAAAAATTATACCCATATAAAGGAAAGAAAACTTGATCAAAAAAGTTAACAATTGGTGAATCTTGGGAAAAGATACATGAAACTGTTCTTTCAAATTTTTATAGATTTATTAAGACATTCAACATGAAAACATTTAATAAAAGCAAAAAGCTTTTAGAACAAAATATGGCTTATGAAAATGAATCAAAATCACATACATTAATGTTTAGATATAAAAATACATAAATAGATGACAGTGATATTTTCAGAGGAGTCAGATGAGAGAAAGAGAGAGAGAGGCGTTTAATGCATGAGTTATGAGTTGCTAGCCGTCAGGTAATTTTTAACATCCAGAAAAATCTCCATTTGGTTTATGTGCCAAACTTCCTCCACGCCAGGGGGTCCCAAAATTTTATCATAAAAGATGCCTTTGTAATGTGATAAAAGTTGTCAATATTATTGTTGTCAGTTTTTAGTATCTATTGATAAAAAATACATAATGACAAATACACTCATGAATTCAAGAAACACTTGAAAATGGATTTCTATGTCATTAAGCACAAGAGCATTTACATAAATGTGTGAACTGGGACTCTGACTGTGAGTAAGGCACTGTGTTCATTTAGTTTAGAGACTATTTAGAGACACAGGAAAACAAGTTCAAAATGGAAAATCTTAGATGATGCTGAAAAAGTGCTCACTTCTATTCTGCCCCCAACCATCCTCTTGGTTGGGAAGATTCAACTTTGGTTCACCTCTCCTGAAGAAAAGTGGGGGTTGCTGAGGGAAGAGCCCAGGTACTGGAGTCCCTTCTGACATGGTGTAGGTTTGGCTCTGTCTCTCTAGGTCTGGACATAGAAAATCCTGTGGCTACACCAGTCCTGATTTCATCAACTGACATTAAATAATAGTGATAGCGATAATAATACCAAACCTCTCTGGGTAATTGTATATTTCTTCATCCTTTTGAATTTGAGCATGTATTCATACCATTTCATGTTCCCAAAAGGAATTGCCGCCACGTCAGTAGAATTCAGAGGGAAAATCTGTGGAATACATCTGTAAATAATAGATGGGCAATGGCCTTAGTTTCTCACTTCTGGTTTTAAACTTTAGCATTTGGTAAGTCCATGATCTTGAGTATTTCATATTATTTCAGTGCTTTGGTGTTGCCATTTGCAAAATGGTGATGAGATTCATTAAAATCTTGGATTTTAGACTGAGATGATATATTTCAGTGACCTGGAGTGAATCATTTAATTTCACCCTGCCCCAAATTCTCATCTATAAAATTGACAAAATATCTGTCTTGACTACAATGATCAAGTAAAATACTATAGCAATAAAGGTCTTTGCAAGCACTGAGGTGCTTACCAACGTAAGTCACAATTACTCTACCAATAAAGCTAAGGAAGTCAGGGGCTGGGTGCAACTGTGTGAAGAAATAATCTTTAAAATTATACTTCTACAATTATACTATTTTGAAGTTGGAGAAATAGTATATGCTTGGTAAATCTCATACTATTTTGAAGTTGGAGCAATATTAGATGCTTGGGAAATCATAAATATTGTCAACAGAATCCCCATAAAACACTTTCAAATTTTATTGACAATTTCTACCAAAACTTCAAAAGGTATAAAAGTAATAAAATGGACAAATTATGTGAAACTTCTGAATTCCTACAGGAAACTATACCATAACATTTAAGATATTACTGATATATTATTATCATTCTATTACTTCCATTATATTCTCTCTTATCTGAAAATTAAATACAGGATGAAAATAACTTATCCAAATTAAGTGCTGTCAGCCTTTCCTTTATGTTATCGAAGAGAGAGATGCACTTTGTAAATAGAAGCAAGGGAAAAAAAAAAGGATCATTTTGTTCTCTTCTCTTCTTGAAGGAAGGTATTATACTGCAGGTTCCCTGGTGTGTTGGATGGCTTAATTTATGACTCTCCCCTGGAAAGTATCCATCAAGACTTCATCAGCCTGCATGTATATTTCATTCCATCACACAGAAATCAGTGACCTACAGATGGTCAATGAGGGCGTAGGCTTTGGATTAAAGTAACTGCTGATCTTGCACCCTTAGAATGTCAAAAGAACTGGAAAGGGTTCTTGCTAAACTCTATAGTTGTCACGGCAATGTCAATGGTATGGAAAGTTCAGTTCTCTCAGGGAAACCCTCAAGCCAGCAATCTCCACAAGGATGATTAGTTTCAATCATAAAGGGCAGCATGATGATGGCTTTGAAGGAAACAAGGAGGGGATTGCCACTCAAGAGGCAAATTCTCTTTCAGGTCCAAGTCACTTCTGGTGGTGATGTAGGGAGTGACTCTAATGGTCAGGCCATCAGGAAAATGTATTACTGGTGCCACCTACTAGAGCATCCCACAGAGGCAGGTGTGAGTTCATCCATCTTCCGGAGAGCTTGATTTTCTACTGGGAGGAATTGACCTGTGGCTCACAGAAGAGTGGAACTTACACCTACTGAGCACCTGTTCTGCCTCAGGCACCATGAAATATATACCTTTATGTGCATCATCTTATTTAATCCTTGCTATGATCCAAAAAAAGATATCAATAGTGCTATGGCTGGAGTGAGTCCAAGTTCATGTGTTGGAAACTTACTACCCAAGCAATAGCCTTAGGAGGTGAGGCCTCTAAGAGGTGAGGAGCTAGTGAGGACTCTGTCCTCTTGAATGGATTAATATTGTTATTACAAAACTGGATTCAGTACTGAGAGAGTAGATTTTTTTTCTTTTTCTTATTTGTTCTTTTCAGGTATACATGACAGCAGAATGTATTTTGACATACCCTATACACAAGGAGTATAACTTTCCATTCTTGTGGTTTTACGTCATTTGGAGTTACACTGGTCATGTATTCGTATACGAACATATAAAAGTTATGTCCAGTTCATTCTACTGTCTTTCCCACTCCTATCCCCCTCCTTCTCCACCCCTCTGCCTTGTCCAATCCAGTCAACCTCCCCTTCTCCCTCCCCAGGTGCTAGCCTCCTACCTATTGTGAGTCAGCATTTGCATACCAGAGAGAACATTTGACATTTGGGATTGGTTTATTTCACTTAGCATGATAGTCTCCAGTCCCATCCATTTACCAGCAAATGCCATAATTTCATTCTTCTTTAAAGCTGAGTGATATTCCATTGTGTATTTGACCACATTTTGTTTATCCATTCATCTGTTGAAGGGCACCTTGGTTGGTTCCATAGCTTAGCTATTGTGAACTGAGCTTCTATAAACATCAATGTGGCTACCTCACTGTAGTATGCAGATATTAAGTCCTATGGGTACAGACCAAAGAGTGGGATAACTGGGTCAAATGGTGGTTCCATTCCAAGTTTTCTGAGGAATCTCCATACTGCTTTCTAAAGTGGTTCCACTAATTCACAGTCCCACCAGCAAAGTATGAGTGTACTTTTTTCCCCACAGTGAATTTGTTATAAAAGTAAATTTGTCCCTCTTTTACTCTTGCATTTTCCCTCTCTCACCTTTGTATCTTCTGCCCTGGGTTGACATAGCATGAAGGCCCTCTCCAAGTACCAATGTTTTACTTTTAAACTTCCCAGCCTCCAGAGCTATGTATGAACCAAATAAATCTCTGCTCTTTAGAAATAATCTAGTCTCAGATACTTTGTTACAGTACCATTTAGAGAACCAAGACAAGTGCTTTCAGTTTATAGATAAGAAAATGGAGAATGGAGAGATAACATGATGCTTTCAAGGTCACAAGCACAGTAGCTGAACCACCTTTAAACATAGCTCTCTCTGGTAGCAAAGGACATGCTTTTTCATTTATCCAATGCTGTCATTGATAGAGCCCAGAAACTAACTTCCCTCATTACACCTCTCAGTTGATATCTACCCTACTGGAAATGTGGGCTTGATGGGACTTCTCTGTTTTCCCCCAGGCCTGTGCACCTCTTGCACACAGCAATGATTGTCAAATTATCAATCTGATGCCATCTTCCTATTTGGGAAAATAAATATTAAAAATTAATCTTTTCTACTCCATGATAGAAAAAGGAGAGAAAAATTAAATCCAATCAAGACCAAAGAAGGCAACGGCATCAGAGAGACCTTGAAGTAGGAATGAGACTTCAATAAGGAAAGATGGCATCAGAAATGACTTCACAGAATGGAGAATTTCACAAAGAAAAACTTGGATGGAGGCAAATCAGGAGGAAAAAGAGTTAGAGAAGACTTAAAGATGGCTGTGAAGTCTCAGACTCATAGGAAATGCTCTTGTTATCAACTAAGACCAATTAAGGTAAGGAATAATTGGAAAGGGTTGACAAGCAAAGTTTCAGAAGGTCAACATGCAAAGTATTGTTCCCATTGTTCATTTGAGTCATTCTTCCATTGGCTCAGGGCACAAGCCCTGGATCCATCCTTGATGCCTCTATTTCTCTCACAGACTGCATTAAAGTTCAATCTTTTCCACTCTACTTAAAAATGTATTTTAAATTCGAGATCCTTTCCCCAGCTCCTTGTTAAACTGTGGTTTTAGCCACCACCATCTTTTATCAGGATTATCATAGAAGCCTTTTCTTGTCTTTAACTCCTCCATCTTGGACGCAGTCTCAATGCAGCAGTCAGAGATATTGCTTAGAGCGTTTTTCCCCACTCAAATCTCAACAGTTGATTCATAGTAAAAGCCAGAGTGCTGTAGTGGCCTGTAAGATGCAACCATCTGAGATCAAAAATGTATGTTTTTAAATTGTTTCTGTACTGAATATGTACAGACTTTTCTTGTCATTGTTCTCTAAACAATGTAGTAGAACAGCTATTTACATGGCATTAGCATTGTGTTTGGTATTATAAGTCATGTAGAGATGATTTAAAGGGAATAAGAGGAGGAACATCTGCTACCTGCGATTGGCACACCATTTTATATAAAGATCTTGAGTACCCATGGATTTTGGTATCCACAAGGGACCCTGGAAAGTATCCCTTGGGGATCTCAGGGCCATTGTATGTGGTATGTAGTATATATGAATATGTATATATTGTACATTAGTTCATTAATTCATTCACTTATACATTTATGTGCTTCTAATGCAAAGGATAGAGCTCCTGAATTTTACCTGAGATAAACAAATTTGTTCAATTTTTTCTTTCTTCTCATTCAATTTTTAAACCTTATTTGTCTTTTTGAGTATTACACAAGTTCTTTAATAATGTATTTAATAGTAGTAGTTGTAGCAATCTTGTCTTGCTAATGAATTATAAGAAATGCATTTCAAAGTTCTCCATTAAATATAATTTTGGCTGTAGGTTGTCATTGCTTTTATTTACCTTTTTAAAAAGGTAAACCAACCTTTTTGCCAACCATAATATTGAATTTTACGTAATATTTTGGAATCTATTGAGAAAAATCACTTATTTTTTCTTCAATATATTATGTAATTCATTATGTTGACAGACATTTCTAATATTGAACCCTTATCTGATCATGTTGTATTATTGTAAATTAACCCACTGGGTTCAATTAGCTAATGGTTTATCTCATATCTTTGCATTTATATTATGATGAAAGAGGCACATAATTTTCTTGTCCTTTCCTTGTTTGGAAACCAGATGACATTAAATAAGCTGGGCAGCTTTTCTTCTTTTTGCATCTGGAACAATTTGCTTTCAAGGGGCATCACCTGTGTCAATATGGAAGAGGAGCCTGACTTGAGCCTCCTCAGGAGATAATGATTTTGACCTTGCCCTAAGCCTTTTGCTACTGATTCTGGAAACTCAGTTTTCCTTTCCTTCTTCTACCATTGCTAATACCCACACATTTCCAGGAAATCAGCCTCTTCATCTAGGTTTTCAAATTTATAAGCAGATATTTATTTAAAACATACTTTAAATCTATTTTGTTTCTGTATTTTTCAATTGTTATTCAGTAATTTATTTGCATCTCATTTTCTTTTTCATCAGCATTGCTAAAGCCTCATTAATCTCTACTAAGAATTAGCTTTCAGTTTTATTAATCTCTATTTTTTTCTTTTTGTTTTCTCTTTATAACTTTCTTTTTCCTTTAAATTTGCTCTTTCTTTTTCTACTCTCTTGAGTTGAATGTTTGTTTTAACTTGAATGTGGCCTGATGAATGCAGTTGAAGTAGATTTTTCTCAAAATGTTACTTTAAGTATGTCCCAGAGACATCAACACATATACCATGACTTCTCTCTTTGAAGCATGTTATAATTCATAATTTTGTAATTGTGCTTTTTAAGCAGAAGGATTATTTATTTCCTATGTTACTTCAATTCCAAACCTGTGAAAATTGTAGCTTTTTTTGTGGTACATTTCTACATTTATTGCACAATTTTTAGGATATGTAATCCATACGAAATTGATCCTTTGGAATATAATTGCAAGACTTCCTTTCTAATCCAACATGTAGTCTATTTTTTAAATATTCTGTATTTTCTTGATAATAAAATATAGTCTTTGCTGGGTAGAGAGTCTATTAAATATAGATGAATACAGATGGTACAGATACTGACAGAGAGATATGTCTGTGTGCAGATACATAAAATTCACATATATTTAGATCTATGATCTCTCTGCTTTTGTTTGCACATTTTATTTTTTAACCTATCAGCTGCTGAACAGAGTGTTTTACTGTCTCCCTCTGCAGTTTCTGACCTCTGTCCCTCCCTGTGCCTTCTTTCTCTATTGTTCCTTCCATCAGGGGATAATGCCCTTCTTTTCTACTGCCTTTTGAAGGAATTATTTAATCTGATCTCCAGCTCATTAATTCATTTTCAGCTATTTATTCTAATATTATTTACAGTTTTCATACCTAGTATTTCAACACCATTCTATTTTTTATAACCCTGAGTTGTGGCTTCAGATGATCCCTTATCACTAAATATTGATTTTACTTATTTTAAACTCTCAGACCATCTGTTTTAACCACTCTTCTTTAGTTGTTTGTGTTTTTTTGTGTGCGTACGTGTTCATGGGCGTGTCTTATAGTGGTTATACTGATCAGAGGTTTGATTATTTTAGCCCATGGGCTTGGGCTCCTTTGGGCATTGGTAAGCTGCTCCGTCTTGTAAAGAGTGTTGGGGAAGACCCCAAAGCTATGTACTGGCCTACATCCCCCATGTGGATTTAAGAAGTTGGGGAGAGTCCAGAGTGAGCACAGTACTGTAGAGTGGACTTTCCCATTGGCCATTCGAAAGTTATCTGCTCTATGGTATGTGTGCAAGTTCTTAAAAATAAGCCGCCCTGGACTAAGGCAGCCTCCAAACTAGCAATCCTCCAGTGCTAGAACTTTGGAGGAGGATGAGGTCAACAAGAAATTGTCCAAAGGTGGTTAGTTGGTTCCCACCTGGTGTTAATTCATCTCCCCATGAGGGACCTTGCCCACCCCAACACAAGCCCCACTGAGTTCAGGGGTCTCAATGCTGAGGACAATCTCTGGAGAAGGGATCAGCTATGGCTCTGAGGCAATGGGCAGAGACACAATGTGAAGGGTTTTCTCCTCCTCTTACTCCTCTTCTAGTGGGGCCACCTTTGCCCAGGCTGTTGTACCCAGGAAACCTTCAGTCACCCAGGAGTTTTTATCAGGCAGTTATCTTTTATTTCCTTTTTCTCTAGGTCACGCTTCAGTGTTGTTTCTCTGGATCTCCCAGTGCTGATTTGGAGAGAAAGCCATGTGAATTTACCATGTGAACCACGTCCAAACCATACCAAGTGACATCTCCACCATGGAACCTTCTATAGTCAATGCCTATTAGAATCACCTTAAATTGAGAAAATTGCATCTATGACTTCATGCCAGGAGCAAAAGACTGTCTCTCACAGCTGCAAGGAAAGCCACTTAGTGGTATGCAGAATTGTCCAATATTTATTTGGAGAAAAAAATATTACCCTGGACTGCTTCGATTCTGTTAGACCAATCACTAGCATCACCAACGAGAAGAGAATTCTAAAATTTAAGTGTAGAGTTGAATTTGCTTCATTTTGTTATTTTCCTTATTGAAATGTCTATTACAGATTTGTCAGGGGTCAGAATGTGATGTTCATTTGAATAATCTCCCAGTTCTCACTGTGTCTGTCCATCACACTAAACACCATGTCCACTTTAAATGCACATTCCTGCCATTTCATGAGAACACGGGCCCCTGGGACCATTTTGGACCAGCTTTATACATCTGGGTCCCTCCTCTGTGCTTCCTCCAACTCTTGGCGAGCTATTCAGAAGCCATTTCTTATGTAAATACAGAATTCTTATTATCTTCTTTCAGTTAGATAATTCAGATACATTTTTTCTTTGTTCTCATCTTGCCCACTTACAAGAAAAAAGGAACTGGCCTTTTTCAGTAACTATCCCCATCTTACTGTTGGTTGCTTATAGTATCAATAACGCTATATTATTGCATAATATGTTATATATAATTTAACAGCTTATAATTATAAGACATAATGAATAGGATATTCTGTATTAGAAGAATTCATGGTGACATGTAGATTTTTTAAGAGGCATTTCAGGATGACTGCGACTTCAGAATAGGGGATCTGAAACTCCACTCCAATATTAGAGAACTAAACTCTAAGTATCATAGTCAACTACTTGGGGGACGAACTGAGTTTAGGAAGAGAATAGATAAACACCAACTCTTTAATTTCAACCCCAAATTACCATAAAAGCTCTAATCCTGACTCTTGTTTTAGCTCCCATTTTCTAAGCTTGCATTTTCTAAGACAACAACAAGGGACAAGAACAAAAGCTAACCCCAGAGGGACATATCTGAAAATTCAAGAGAATATCTGAGTTAGTTCCTTTTATTTATTTATTTTTTGGTACCAGGGATTGAACCCAGGGGAACTTAACCACTGAGCCTCATCCCCAGCCCTTTTTTGTATTTTTTTTAGAGACAGGGTCTCAGTGAGTTGCTTAGCACCTCGCTTTTGCTGAGGCTGGCTTTTAACTCATGATCCTCCTGCCTCAGCCTCCCAAGCCACTAGGATTACATGCATGCACCACCATGTCTGGCCTGAGTTAGTTCCTCAAATACTTTTGTTAAAAATATTGTACCTGAGCCAGGCATGGTGGCGCACGCCTGTAATTCAAGCGACTCGGGAGGCTGTGTCAGGAGGATCGTGAGTTCAAAGCTAGCCTCAGCAACTTAGCGAGGCCCTAAGCAACTCAGTGAGACCCTGTTTCTAAATAAAATACAAAATAGGGCTGGGATGTGGTTCAGTGGCTGAGTGCCCCTGAATTCAATCCCCGCTTAAAAAAAAAAAAAAAAAAGAAAAAGAAAAAGAAAAAATATTGTACCTGGGTAAAAGCACTATTTGTTATTGCTCTTTCCTTTTCCAAACTCAGAAAGGCAATTTAATTTTCAGGGAAAAGGAAACTTATTTTTTTCCTCAGTGGACCCAGTTCTTTGCTGAAAATGCTAATGTCTATGGGCGCTAGGGACCAAACCTGAAGAGAGTACGGAGGCTAGGGACAGAGCCTCAGGCATCCGGGTTAATAAGCCATGTTTAAGGTCAATGCCTGCTTTTCAGTGATCATCAGTCCTCTTTTAAAAGCACTGTCACAATTAGATTTGCCACACCTGTCAATCAGTTAGACTCAAGACACCAACAAGGGACAAGAACAAAAGCTAACCCCAGAGGGAAAATAAATGTCAAAGCATCGTGTCAGTTTGATGTACATGAATCAGAATTTTGCATTAGCCTAAACTAAGTTGCTGCTGCTTTTTCTAGCCATTACTCTTCTATATCAGATTGCTCGTAGTTCTTCATGCCTTACATCATGCTAGAATGAATTTTCTGTTAGGTCTTTATGTTATTGCCTTTGTGCAGTATTTATAGTTATTAATATTATTCGACAAGTAGCACATGCACATTCATATGGGCAAACATTTCCCTTTGCAATATTATATCATCAACATATTGTGTTTTCAACAATGTTATATATTATGTGTCAATAATATTACTATATAATAACATTAATAAATTTAAAATTAATATTATGCATTATTATATTATTATAAAATATTAATAAATATAACATCATCAACACATTATATTTAATATAATTGCCTTCTCTTTGGATTTGCTCCCATTTCCAAATCAATCTCAATTCTCATTCATTCCATCAGCATTTAGTGAGAGCTGACTCTGCTCAATACCTTGCTAGGCTCCAAGGATATGAGACTGACTTCCCCTCTTAAGGGGTTTAAGGAAGTGGAAAGTGAGCCCTAGAAAGTATTCTTCTGTTTATATTATTACTTATTAAGCACATAGTTTTCAGAACTCTATTCATATTATAGGAAAAAAGTATGAAAAACTTTGAAAAAAGGAAAACTATTTCTAGATATCTTAAAAGGAAGGCTAGGGATACTCCCAGAACACTTTTCTGGGTTATTTAAATCTGTGGCATCTCTGAGCTGTTTAAAGTCTTTGAGCCAATTTATAACTCTACAAAATTTGTTTTTTTAACCAATAGCAATAAGCATGAGTCTTGTCCATAGACATGAAAATGAATTTTTCCCTAGGGTAAATGTAACTATTCTCCCCTACGCACCCCATTCTTTGCCCCTCAGCCCCCCAATCACCCATCTCACTCCCCCATTTCCTGACATATCCAGCTTTGTATATATTTTTAAATTCATTTTGGCAGTGTTTACTGCATGCAAGTACAGCTCTTCGAAATTTTCTTTTGAACCAGTTATAAATATAGTAGAGGTTTCCTCATTAATTGATGAGTTCAATAAAATATTTGACACATGTACACATGTATGAGAGCCATGATTGCACCTTTTTAAAAACCTCCTTAACAGCATGGAGGGTACCTTAAAGCAGGCAATAGCCTTTCAAGCCAGACTTAACATTCGTCACTGTCTGCTCACTTCCTCAATTCCTCCACCTACGCGCGCGCGCGCACACACACGCATACTCCAATCCCTCTGAATTAATGTATACATTCACTGAAGATACAGTATGCCTTCCTGTATTGTTATCATTTATTATACATCATTATATTATTATGGGTTTTACATCATATGAAGAGTTTCCATCTCCTTTTTAATTTTTTACTCCTTTATCAAGATTTTGTCCTAAAATCACCACTTTTGTGAACATTTCCATAATGACCATAGTGCAAAATGAATTTCCCTTTTTCTGTGTTCTCCCAGCACCTTGGCAGTCCACCAGGCTAGCATGCGTAGCATTGTACTGTAACCATGGCATGAGTCTGTCTCTCTGTTAATATAAACAGTATGCTCCTGGAGGGCATGCCTCAACCATTCTTGCATTTCCATCACTTGGTTAGAACCTGGCACATAATCAATGCTCACCATATGTTCATGGAGGGAATTAATAATTGGATGATTGAACAAACATTAAAATCTCGTCATCATAGTAACATTCTAAGCCCTCTGTAACTCATTTTATTCAATTTGTGCATGATGGCAGACCATCTCTATGGAAAGCTGGACATCAATAAATGCAAGAACACATATTTATGAACATCAGCTTGCAAATTAGCAGCCAACACCAAAGAGAAAGCCAGTGTGATGATCAAGAAAAAGGAATAAACACAAAATCCCCAACTCATGAATATATTTTGGACTCAATGTTAATTTGATTTGATTGATTAGAATTCAGGCATAATTACTCATAGTAACAGTGTAATGCAATGCACTTAGTTTTCCATCCCCACCAGCCAAAGCCTCTTTATCCAATAATACGTTTGAGAACACATCTATGTGCAATGAAATAGTTAAGAAGGTCACAAATATAAGGGACCAAGTCATATTATACCTTTTCTAATACTTAGCATTTAAAGAAAAAAATCAAATTGACTGAAATATCACTTTACCACTATTTTGAGTGTAGTCATTTGAGGGATTTGTTCTATTCTACTTAATAGAATAGAACAGCAAATTAGATGAATAGTTATTCTTCCGAGCACTTTGACCTGCCTCAACTTAAGACCTCTGATACTCAACTATGTGTAATTTCACTGAAGAATTTTGACTAACGAGAGTACTATCCTTAGCACAATTTTTATTTTTATCTTATGATTTTTAAAAGTAAAGTAAATTGATACTGTTTCAATGTTGTTTGGGATGAGAGGTTGTTGGGTTCTTTTGTATTGTAGCTGCTGTCATGTTGGTGGTGAAGGCAGTTTCCTGGAGGAGGGGAAAAATACATTTTAAAAATGGTAGAGGAGGAGAGAGGCTAATAATGACAGAGAGAAGGAGCAGGAGGAGGAGAGGGAAGAGAAGGAGGAGGAGAGCAGAGGAGGAGAAGGAGGAGCAGAGGAGTGGGAGGAGAGAGAGGGAAAAGAGGACTGAGAAGAGACGGATATGCTGGAAAACTGGCCAGATGAGGGCAAGCCTGGATCTGTGTCGTTGCCCATGTTCATGGTGTAAATATTCTCATCGTGACTGATTTCCAACAACCAGCATGACATCACTGAACATAAAGCTGGAAAAAGAAGTGCCCTATTGGCTCCCCCAAACCAGGGGAGTTTTATAAGCTGGCTCCAGAACCTTATGGAGAAAGAGTAGGAGAGAGAAGAAGAAAGAGGAAGAAGGACGAAGTATAAGAGGAATTTAAGAGTGAACTGAGTAGTGTTGAAATGATGTGTGTTTTGTGATTATCCGGATGATGGAAGAATAATCCACGTAGGATAAAGGTTTCCTTGCTTAGAGTCCAGAGCGAAAATCTCACCCTATCAGTGATTTGATTGAAAATTTTTTTACCAGGGGTCTTTCACCGCTCATAGAAACAGCCCTGGGAGATCCTTGGTGAGGCCAAAGCGGTGACCCTTCTCCCTTGGGTGTCCCTCAAGGTGGAGTGGAGAGAGAGGCATGGTACTCCCTCTCATTAGTTCTTCTCATATTTTAATGTGCATGAAATCACTTTGGGATCTTGGTAAACTGAAGATTTGGACTCAGAAAGTCTGGGGTAAACCTGACATTCTGCATCTTGAAAGCTCCCAAATGGTGCTGATGCTGCAGGTATGTGGACCACAATTTGAGTTTCACGGCTCTAGTCTAGCCTCTGACCAGGAGCTTCTTCAGGTGACAGATGCCAATCAACTATGTCTCATGAGTAAATTCTACTCTTCATGAAGTGCCGAGTCATTCTCTTGTGCTCTAAAAGTAACAACCTAATCATTATAAATTCTGATTAGATACATTTGATAACAATAGTAATCATCTTCACTCCTAAATTCCAATTATGTGCCATTGGCTAACTTTACATCAATAGCTAATAAATGTTCTCCTGCTTACACATTATCATAAATACAGTTCATTACAACAAAGAAACCCTCTTTGCTTTTATCTCATCTGACAGCTGGACCATTTATCTAACAAGTTCAGCTTATTTTACTCTCCATTCTTTCCTTCTGCAATCTTCCTCCAAGGGTAAACATGGTCTGAATATCAAATTCCTGCCTTTAGACTTCAGGAATCTGAGATGTCCAGATAAAATCCTTCTCTCCTGGAAGAGATTCCTTGGACTGGATTCTTCCTAAGGCCTGCTCTTGAACCTGCTTTTCTTTCTGCCACAGTCAGTCCACTTCAAAAATATTTCCCCTTGTATAATCATTTTACACTTCCCAACTAGGAGGAAAACAGCTTCGTAGAAGGAAAATGCACTAAAGTCAGTGGAAGCCAAGCCAGGGAGAGGGCGTAAACACCCCGAAGGAAGGAAGTAGGATGAGGTGGAGAAGAAATTGCAAATTTGGCTAGTTTCTTGCTCTGTCAACTAGATGACGTCATCACTTATGGATGAAAAGAAAGAACCTTAGGACCACCTTGGGAATGGAGCGGGCTTCTAGGAATCCCTGCATCCTGCAGTTATGAGCCAGGGCGGCGAGTCAATCAATGCCTATATTTCCACTTAACAAAAGACTTCATATTGCGATCTTAACCTTAAAGCAAAGGGCTGTTAAAAAATAATAATAATAACCTGGGATTTCAGGTTACACACATCTGGCTTCAGGTACAGAATCCATCACTTCCTGACTGTGACGGTGTCCTTGGGAACATAACTTGAACACTTTGTCTCCATTTTCTAACCTGTAAATCGGTGATAATATGAAGCCTTGGATCATAAAATACTTTTCAAGATTAAATTACATTACAGTTAAAAAGTACTTAGCACATAATAGACACTTCATTGATGCTAGCTATTTTTGCCACTTTCCTTTTTTAAAAAGAATTTTAAGTGCTAGAAATTTCTGGCCTTGTGAATAGCTCAAAAAGTTTAAGAAGGGTGAAAACGCTGAAAAAGTAAATCACCTGTCATAGAGCTTACACTGAGACACACACAGTTATATATACATTCATTTTAATATTCATATGATTAGGCAAATTTATATTAAAATCCCCTTTTTTATGAGCACTCTTGTTCCCTTATTCCATCCAGATAAGATTCATTTACCATTTCTTGTGATTACTGACTTTTTTTTAAATAACAAAGGTAGTGCTTATTGGTCATAATGTAATACTACCTTACCATTATCTTCTAAAATCTTTTATTTAAATTTTTCTAATTCAAACTTACAGTAATTCTAGCAAGAGACCAGATGTTATTTCTATTGCACACACGAAGAAATACAATTTATGTAAGTTAACAAAGATCATACAGAAAAGCAGAATACAAGAGTGAAGACATAAGACATGAGAATAAGACAATTCAGTCAGTTAATCCTTCAAGGTGGATTCAATTAAGGGAGTCCACATGTACACATGTCATCTCGTTTTGAACCGTATCTTACCACAGTAAGAAATTAGAAAAGAAAGGTGTCATTATAATTTTAATTTTAGAAATCCAATCAGAAAATGTGTGATAGTACTAAGTCACCAACAATGCAGTTGGAAGGTTGGTTTGGGGTAGAACAAAAACATCTGTGTGGGCAACAGAGTGTCTACATAGGTTGAAGTTGTGCACAGCTTGAGATGTGCAAGCTCCTCACCCAGGCCTCTTAGGGAAGACACTGAAACTTAAGAGTTATGGCGCCAGAACTGGTCATGTGTTTATACAAGCTCCTTATCCTAGACACAACTTGTTTTTCTTGGCACAGCTCTTTATATTTCCCAAGGAAGCAAGAATTCAGGATTGAATAAAGAACTACTTTAGCAGCAGTGTCAGGAGCCTGCACCTGCCTAAAGCCAGCAGCTTGCAAATGAGTCCCAATCGATTGGACTTCCAGAGAGAAAGGAAATCAAAAGACAATCAAGCCAACCCCCTACCCCTGTCCAGCCAGTGGGACACATCTTTCACGTCTCAGCTCAGTGTGTGCTGTTTATAAATAGTTCTGAACCCCATGATGTCAAATAAACCCTATGCTATTTGTACACCATGTTGAGGAGAAGCAAGGCAAGCTTCAAGCTAAAGCCTTCACTTGGGGTTTCCAGAAATTCGCTCAGCATCATCCTCAAGCCTTCTAGCTGGAGGCCTTAAGATTTTATTAGGGCATGATGGACAGTTGGCAGAGCCTAGCTGCAAACAAGGACTGTAAGAGTGCCTGGTTAGCAAATGAATTTGTGCAAAGCCCAAACCTCAACTTGTACTCACAATTTCACTGTTTGTAGCCCATAGCAAAATTAAGAAGTGGACTTCCTCTGGTTGAAGCAGAAGTGTGAAGCCCAGCCCTCTCTTATAAACCACCCATGCATTATTCCTGCAATATTTCCATAGAACAGACAAGGTTTTGTGTTTAACCAGAGTATTAAAAAAAAGAAGAAGAAAAAAAAGAGATCTGCCAGGTGGTTCAATAGACAGTGTTTAGTAGGTAGTCAGTGAAAGCCTTCCAAGGGTAAGACAGATCTGACACCCACAAACAGGAGGACCAGGCAGAAGCTTTAGGTTGCAGCTCAGTTCCAACAAGTCTGAGAGGTGGTTGGAGAATTTCCAAGAAAGATTCTACCATCAGAGACATCCTGAAATAATCAGGATGATTTGGATCTAGTCTCCCTTGTAGTGAAGAGCACAACTACACAGCACTCTACAGTTGTCACAGTGAGGAAATCCAGAGATTGGCAACAGCAAGAAGCTGCTAGCAGCCCGAGGGCTAGAGAGGCCCTGGGAGGAGGGGATGTGGTGTTGGAGATGTCATTGCCATGCAGGCTCTGGAAGAGCAGAGGAAATGTGGGCACTCTGGAGAAGGTGAAAAGCAGTCAAGAAAATAAACAAGGTGATGAAAACATCTGAAACAGATCCAGCCAGGCATTGCCTCCTGACTGGACTTGCTTTTAAAAATAACTTCTAAAAAGTTCAGGTGAAGAAATTCCATGTTCAGTCACTATGGAATAGCAGGGATTGTAGTTTCCAAACTTCTGAAATAGGTAAAAAACAAAATGAAATAAAAAACAAAATATATCTCATCATTCAATGTTAGGCTGTGAAGGACAGTGATCTTAAGACACATAAAAAAAAGAAACAGACGATTTCCCCAAAGAGGCCTCCCCCAGTGTTGTTAATGAAGAAGGCTTTCAGGATGTGGTCCATGGACTGGAAACCCAAGCAGAGTCTAGCGAACTTATTGAGTTGAGGATATGAATTAAAAATGTAGAGACGATGGCAACTAGAGTTTTCAGAAATGGGGGATCTGCACAGACAGAACTTTGGAAATCTGTAGGGGAGCACTCTCAAATATTCAGTTAAGTACTAATCATCATGCAGGTAAGAAGACTCCCCAGGTCCTGGGAAGGAAACACCCCAAGAGATGGGAGGGGAGATTGGTAAAGCTCATATATGCCATACCCTCAGCTACAGGAGAGAATGGCATAATTCATAGAACATCATCTATTACACAACCCAGATTTGTCTTAGGGAAGGAAAATTAGCCCTTAACTAAGTTTATTTCAGTCCCACCAAAGTTTGAAAAGATGAAATTCTTTTCACATAACTAACCACATTCTAGCACAAATCTCAACAGTGTTTGTAGGAAAACAAATACGTCCAGCATGCAACAAGGCAAAATTAAAATTGTCTGATACACAATAAAAATTGTCAAGCATGTGAAAAATGCAGGGAAATACTACTCACAATAAAGAAAAATACCGAAACTACTCATTCTAGTTGAAAATGATCATAGAACTAATAGACAGGGGTATTAAGATCATGGGAAGGAAAGATTACGTATGTTAAGGAGAGCAATAGAGAATACAAAAGTGACAAAACTGAACTTCAAGAAATAAAAGTTGTAATGTTTGAGCTGAAAAATACACTAAATGGGTTTAACAGAAGACTAGACATTGCAGGAAAAAGATCAGTGAAGTTTAAAGCAAAGACATGGGGCAAAATGAAATGGAGGAGAAAAAGAGATTGAAAAAGAAGAGAACGGAGCACTGGTGAGTTATGGAAGAGCTTCAAGGAGTCCAGTGCATGTGTTTTTGGTTCCCAAAGAAGGTGACATAAATTAAAAGACATGAATTCTCATATCGACTGAACTGTTTTGAAAAATGCAAAAAACTATGAAGTCACATATCCAAGGATATTAACATACCTCAAGCTAAAAAAAACATGAAACAAATTACATCATGGCACATCACAATCGATTTTATTAAAACAAGTGAGAAAATATCTTAAAATCAGCTGTAAGAACAAGACACATTACATACAGTGGAAGAAAACTAAGGATAACCGGCAATTCTCATAAGATGTAATGGAAGCCAGAAGACAGTGGAGTAGCACTATCTTTTAGCTGATGAAAAAATCCTGGTATTTTCTTTTCCAAGAAAAAAGAATCTTTGCATAATAAAGATGAGATGTATTAAAACAAAATTTAGACATACAAAAGCCGAGATAATTCTTATTCATTAACCCTGCATTATAAAAAATATTAAAGGAACAAATTAAATGATACCAGATGGAAATATGAATCTACAAAAAAGGAATAAAGAGCACTGGAAATTGTCAGCACTTAAGTAAACATTAAAAAATGCTTTTCTTATTTAAATGCCTATAAATAATTATCATCTGCTAAAATTCAAAGTTGTGGAGTTGTCACATATTGTAGAAATAAAACATATGACAACACCACCACCTAGGCCAGAAATGAAAGGTGTGAATACACGCCTGTGGGTTTCTAATGCCATAATAATACTGCTTGAAAGTAGATTGTGACAAGTTGAAGATGTCGTCTCTACACTCTACACTAATCGTTAAAGGAACCTAATGAAGAATTACAATTAACAAAGATAAAATAGAATCAGGTGAAATAAAAAATACAAAATAGGCAAAAAAAGAGAAAGGGTAACATATAATAGATAAAAGAAACAGTAAACAAAATGGCAATGCTGCAAGTACAAATCAAATCATTTCAATAATATATTAAATACAAGTAACACAAGCACTGTCACTAAATAAATTCTCAAATTGGATTAAAAAGCAAGATCAAGTTGCATGCTGCTTACAAAACACCCACTTTAGATGTAAGAATGTAGATTTGGTTTAAAAAAGAAACAAGAAGATGTACTATGATATTACTAATCAAAAGTAAGCTAAGTATCTATATTAATGTAGTCCTCATTTTTAGTAACAAGTAATTGATAGAACAAGTGGACAAAAACTCAAGATACAGAAGACATGAACAACTCAACACAATCAGTTTGACATGACTGGAATTTACAGATCTACCACAAAATTGCAAAATTACCTTTTTTTTTTCTGTAAGCACACAAAGAACAACTACCAAGACAAATCAACTCCAATAAATTTTCACCATTATAGACCATCCAAAATATATTATTTGACAATGTTGGAAAATAAATTCGAAATCAATAATAGACATCTGGAAATTTCCCACATATTTGGAGAAAGGATAACACATTTCTGAAAGATCAAGGGAAGTCAAATATGACATCCAGAGGTATTTTTAAGAAAATTAAAATGAAAATACAATCTATCAAATTTTTGATTTGCAACTAAAACTGCTTTTAAAGAGAAATTTATAGCACTTTTAAAAAAGACCATATTAGACAAAACAAAAGGTTTTGCTTTTAAAAAACTAGATAAATAAGAGCAAAGTAAGCAGAAAAAAGCAAATAATATTAGAGTGGAAATCAATGCAACAGAAAAGAGAAAATGACAACACCAATAAAACCTCTCCCAGCTTCAAGATTGTTTTACATGTCTGCAATGGGAATGAAAATACCAATGTAAGCAAGCTTATCAATTTAGTTTTGTACCACCAAGAGTGAATGGTGTCACTCTTCATCACAATTGCATCATTGTTTTCTAATGGCAGAGCTAGGTAAAAAGATACTCCATTTTTAGTGTCGACAATTTCTTATACGAGAACATCTTTATTAATTCATATTACCTGTTTAATTCGTGAAGCATAGGAGTTTGCAATCCTTGGCCTACACCTTAACCTGACATTAGATATTTTCACAAGCTATTTCACAAGCTAATCTTGACCTTTTCTAATCTTCCATTCCTTGCACTGTTGCAAAGAGATTAACCATTTTACTGCCTCTGGTATATATACCATATTCATTGTTGCTGCTACACTTTGCAAATACCCTTACTTCAGTGTGGAATTATGCATCCTTCTACCTCTATGAAATCTACTAACCCTGCCAGGCTCTTTCGAAAGTCAATCTTTGTGATACCTATTAATCAGATGTTACATAATCTAGGAATTTATTATTTAGATGTACAACCAAACAGAGAAGAATAATTCATGGATAAATAAGTAGAATATAATTCAATGGGTAATCTGAATGTACCCAGGTATGGATGAAGTGCTATGAAAACAAAGAAGAGAGAACTTAATTTCACCCAGAATATAATAAAGAAAGAATACACAGATAGTTTATTCATTTCACAGTCGTCAAAGAATGACTAGAATTTCAGTCATGTAGTGGAGAAAGTGGGGCAGAGGAAGCAGGCTGTGCAAGATCAAGGAGGTGTATGTAGAGCTGCTTGATTAGAGAAGTGAGTGATCTGGAATGGGCAGGCAGAGGAAAGGGCCCAAGTCTTATCCTGCTCAGACTCTCATGCCATTGCAAAGTGGAATCTCTGGAAAGCAGATTGAATGAGAGGTAGCATGTAGGCTGTTTGTTAGGGAGAGCTCAAGAGATCAACACCTGTGGAAGAAAACAGAGCTAGGAAGGAGATGGTCATTGTTTTTGGTATGCAGTCCCAGTGATGAGATCAGATTACTCCATAGGTAGCTCCAGAGCCACAAACCCCTCAAAATGTTATACTCCTAACTTTATTACTTGATGTGGGCTGTTCATGAAGTAAGATGTGACATTAGGCAAGGCAATATTCTTAAACCAAAACAATACTCAAGAAGGACTGAGTTCTAGAATCATTCACCAGCAGCACTCCAGACAATTGAGGCAGTATGTCTTTCATTCCTGAATAGGACTTATCATGATGGATCACAATGTCCCCCACAATCTGCCAACCTAGACAACCACACTTCAACCAGTGATCCTTTTCCCCTAAAAGATGCCTTTGAAATAGGAAGCGTTAGTTTTCATAGTTTGCAAAAACAAGATACATAATTTAGGGCTTAAATGATGATGGATATGGAAAATAACATCCCCCCAGAAAAGGGGAATGACAGCTCCCAGGGACAAAAGGAGGACAGTGTGATCTGGCAGAGGAGAAGGTGAAGGCAAGCAATGGGCCCTGGGCTCTGAACTTCTATCTTTTCCCAGTGGCAATGGATCCTGGGTGGAGAAGGCAAACAATGGGCTCTGGGCTCCGGATTTTCATCCCAGTAACAATGAGTTTCAAGCTTTCACAACTGTTTTCCTGAGTTAGATTTTTAACCTGCACAACTAGTTTCCTAACTGCCCAATTGGCAAGTTGTCAGACTCTAATGATTAAGTCACATTACATATTCTGCTATGATTAACTCTCATTAAGACCTATAAAAAACAGCCTCCTCTTGTAACCAGTCACCATTTTCTCCCCTGAAAATATGCCGTTCCATTGCTGCTTAATAAGGACCGCTTGCTTACAGTCTGTTGAAGTCTGTGCCCATTTGCTTACAAATGTGATGACTTCTGATGTTTCAGAGAGTTAACAAAATAGTAGCCATCAATAGGAATAAACCTTCAAAAACCAACTCATGAAGAACTGTCCTTCTAGAAGCTACTTGGTTAGCTAGAAGTTAGTGATTTCTCACTCTCTAAATGGCTTTACACACGCGGGAAGAGTTATCTAAATATGAAAATTAATTACCTTAATTCTAAGTAACAGAAGACATCATAGAAATTGTGATGTACACAAATAGCCAACAAGTACTTAAATAATTTAGCTAGACTTCACATAAACCTCAGAGGAAATACTTTGTATGCAAGTGCTGACCTTCCATGGTAAGTTCATTGATTTTCTACATCAACTTAGGCTTCCATGAGATAAAGTCAATCATTGTGACAAACTAGTTCATACTTTTGTGTGGTGAACAGAATCCTGAGATGGTCCCCAATGACCAACACTCTTGTGTAATCCCCTCTATGTGTGGGTGACACCTGTGATGTTTTGGTAATGCTGAAAGGACCTCACTCCATAACTCTGCTATGTTATGTGGCACATATGAAGAGGTTGTGCAGATGTAATGAAGGTGTCTAACAAGTTGACTTTAAAGAAAAATTATCAGAGGTTGGCCTTACCTAATTAGGTGCCCCTTTAGAAGATGATCTAGGTATCAGAGATGTAAGAAGTAAGAGATATTCCTTATGATCTCAAAGAAATAACATACTCTGAGTTCTACTGCCTTAGTATAATGAATTCAACAATCATGTGAACAGAAAAGGTCCCAAACAAGACTCCAGCCACACTGAAATTTTCATTGCAACCTTTTGAGACTGAATAGAGGGCCAAGCTAATTCACATATGTATTCCTGGCCTTTGAAACCAATGATATAATAAATATTTTTTTTTTTTGTTCCACAAAATTTGTGATAATATTACAGGCTGGAGCCATCCCTGAAACTGAGGCAGCATGAAGGCCTCTCTTCAAACTCAGGTTCTTGGAATTATGATATATTTCAGACCTTTGCTCGAAGTAACAGACGTGAGTTTATCGAAGGGTTAAAAAAAGGAAAAGGGGACACTACCAAGTGAGAGATGGGCCCTCTCAGAGAGGAGAGGAGTGGTATGCCTCTCCCTGCACTCCAGTTTTATTGGGGGTGGGCAGGGAAGTTTCCTGAGAGTCTCACCCAGTTCCACCACTTGACTTTTGACTGACAGCAGGATGACTTCAAACTTTCAAGTCTCCATGGTGCATGACAAATCTAGGTCACTTTGGCCCATGCTGACCAGTTCTAATTAGAACCTGTTTTCACAGATTTTATGTTTGAGGATAATTATCCTTATCTCCCCCAGTTCTGTGTAAGCCTCACTAAAGTCCCTGCTCCTTTCAGGGTAACCTGTGTTCTTTTTATGGCATTTCAGGTCTGCATTTTCCCTGCAGATAACAGGTTGTTTGCTGAGGAATGTTACATATCCTGTTGATTGACACCAGGCAGGGCTGCAGGCAAATTGTTTTTTAAAGGAGAAAGCATGTGGGGCTCAGCAGAATGGGATCACTTTATAGAATTATTATCTTAACCTCATGTTTGTATCACTTATGTTTGTCTGTCCCTTATTATACTCCATCTCAAGAACTTTGAATCCCTAATTTTTTTTTGGATGTAAGGGCATCAATTTCATTTGACTGTTTCTTGCTGAAAGAGGGCAAAGTTGGGCAGAAGTGATCCAAAGTCCTTGCTCTATATCAGGTTGTGAATGGACCATTAAGGGTACTTGGCATCAGGGCAGCCCAGAAGTTCACGGTGCCAGTTGGTGGCTGAGTGAACGAGATGTGCACAGGGCAGGGGTCATGCTGAGAGACAACAGTAAGTGGGCAGCAAAGCATTATTTTTTATAATAATTAGCACAAAAGCAATTCACATTATCAGCCAGTCTCTGAAAAACCTAAAGGTAGTAGCTCAGGAAAGATTAAGATGTGATTCAAGATGCCATTGATTTGTGAGTGCACGAAGCTTTAAAACATTAGCACATCTGTTAGAAATATACACATGACGTTTTGTTTTTGTGATGGCATAGGTGTCCCCTTGAACTATAGTTAAAATATCTGATATGATCTGATTTCTATAAAATAGCTTTCTATTGGCATTACTTTTGTGTTAGTAGAGGGATTCTTTCAGCTGTGACATTTAGGGCTGTTTTGGTCAACTTGTATGCCACATTGCATCTTTTATTCCACTCTGAAGGATAAATATTGGGGACAAATAATCATATCAGTGAAAAACAGACAAAGTCCACCTGTGTAGAAGGTTAGGAAGATTTTTAGGTCTGTGGAATTAGTCTCAAATTGACTCAGGACAACCTTGTGACTCTCTGGAAGAGGCTTTGTTGATGGTTATTACCAGGCACGCCTGTAAAGAACCCTTCCTTTATAGCCTCTTGTCTTTACAGCCCTTTTGATAGGGCTGACACATGTGTATGTCTCACGTTACATTAAGAGAACCAGTATTTTCCTTTTAAATGTCTGTCCATGCATGACTGTGCTTTGGTGATACTTTTCTGCTGGTATTTGAGACCAAATTGGCCAAAAATCGACCTCGTTCCTATCTATTGTTTGGGTCAGCTGAGATTTCTCCGGGGATAACTCTTGAGAATGTTGTGAGAAATTTCTTGGCTCCTTACCAGTGATGCCATCTGCCAGAATGGGTCAGAGTCTTGCTGAGCATATTTAGTGTCCCTTGGAAGCATCAGGGACATTTCCCTCTCCAATGACCCTCCTCTTTGCAAAATGTGTACTCTTTGGCTTCCTGTTTTCTAGGATCCTCATGATCCCCCTGATCAGGAGGCTGGGCAACTCACAGGAGTTCTCAGGACCTGAGAGAGGTCCCATTAATTCCCTGGGTCCTGACTGACCTTAAAAAACAAGGGCCAAAATATTGGCAGCTTTTGGCTTCACCCTTTTATTTCCTTGCCTTTATCCCCAAGTTTTGGTTGTAAACCTTTAGCAGGCCAGTTGCGCCAATTTTGAAGTGGGAATAATGGGTTTTAGCTTTTAATGTCTATAATTTTACAATTACCTCTTCCATTTAATTAGAGTCACATTATATTCATCTGGCATGTAGGCGATGGCTTATTGTCTTAAATTAACTTAGGTTGTTCATTCTGTTAGAAATAGTACCTCTGTGAAACACTAAGAGGCAACAGTTATAAAGTTTTGCAAGGAAAATACCAAATAAAATTAACAAGAGCAAAAACATACTTGGTTTGTATAATGGCTTTGAACAGAGAAGCATAATTTTTTAGCATTAATGCATCCTTCATATCTATTTAACCTCTAAACAGATCTAAAAAGATATCAGTTCAATCACATATGAATTTTTTTACAAATTTTAATTTTGAAATTCTTTTAAAACATTTAAATTTATCTTATAATTCACCCAGACCTTTATTTAGTTTTGAATTACATCCCATTTTATTTTGAGATCACAGTAACCTGTACAACAAAATCTATCATTTGAGCACAACTTTAAATGAGCTTAATCTAGTTTTCTTTGGAGACATGCTAACATGTCAGGCATAGTCAGAGGTCAGAGGGAGAGCCTTACCTCAGATGAGGCTGGCCTCTTGACAAATCATTGTTAAAGTGTTTTACTTTTGAAGCTGATTTTTGCCTCTTAAAGTATCATTCTACAAAGTTCTCTCATATTGTTTTTGAAACTATTGGAATATCAGTTAAAATAATGTAATATTACATCTGAAACACGAATCAAACAGAAAGACTATGAGAGCTCTTAACTTCCTTTTTGTGGAAAAACTGGCAAAATGTTTTTGTATTCCACATTGTCAGTCTTTAAACAAATCAGAATCTCATTGCCTTCTAAAAATACATTTAAATTTCAATCCCAGTGTAAAGATTAACACAAAATCCTTATATACTACTTATTGATGATGGGTTATTTTTTATCCAGTTACAAAGCATTAAATGGCAAATTTCCAACCAATTTGTTATTTTTATGTAAATATGAAAGAGGCTCTTATTACTAACAACTTTAGTTTTGAAACTATCAGCTGGGTGAGGTGTTCTCCCAAGATTTACATTTTAAAAGCTTTGAAGAACACAATTGTATCTAATATGAAAAACTGTCAGTAATAGCATCATAATTACACTGAGGTCCCTATATTAACTAAGTTTAACTTTTAAAGTAAAATTTAGAATCATCATAGTGCAGGATAACTATAATCACAGGTCTCCACAGGTTGGCAGCATTGACAAAAATCAAAGGATAGTTTAAATATCTTAAGTTTAGGAAAAAGTATTAATGATGAGAAATAGAACTTACACAAAACATTTATGTAGTCAAAGCAAATATGGATGTAAGCTAGATTTTTTTTTCTTTTTAATGGCAGGCTTTTTTTCTTTTTATGTCAGATATAGTATATAAAAGAAGGCACTTATTGGTTACTTTGACTATATTGAAAGTACATAGCTTTCATTCTGCTTTTACATAACACTTGGACAAAGCTCTCAGATAAGTGTATTTATTTCTCAGATGTGTACTTATTTTTAGTCACACATATTTAGGGGGCCAACTGTATTGCATTAGCCTAAAATGACATTTATTTAACCAGAATTATAAAGCAATAATTTAAAAGATTTTAAAACAGGTATGAACCTTAATATTTTTATGGCTTAGTTTCACTAAGTAATAAAACCTAATAAACACAAGAAATTGTCTCAATAAATAAGAGCAAAACAATTTTTTTAAGAAAACAGTGTTGTTTTAAATTTCGACCTTAGAAAAACCCTTAGACAGTTGTAACGGATTGAGCTAATTATAGACAACTTAGTCACATACATAAACTTTTTGAGATTAACCTTCCACAAACCTTTGGTAACTTAATTAGACATTCTACAACTTGTTTACATTCTTAATTTTTCTCCCTTTACCTTGGATTTTAGGGAAAAAAAAAAACCACACTACTTTACCATACAAAATATTTCCTAATCTGGAAATATTTTTCCTTTTGATTTTTGTACCAAAATACATTCCTATACATACAACTTTTATTTCTCCCTTTTTCCAGTTGCTGACTCTTAAATTTACATTCTGAAACAATCCTTATAGGATCTGCAGATTTTTTTTTGCCAATCACTCCTTTTTAATAAGATGCAATACATTACTTTTTACAGTACTTAAATCAAAACACAGCTGAAACTTTTTATACTCTTTGCATATAGTATTATATCTTTCTTCTAGTTAGAATTTTAACTCTTAGTAGCCTTGCTTTTAGTTTCAGCCCAGAAACAAAGCAATCTTAATCTGTTTTTCCATTTATCAATAATTTATAAAAACACTTTTAATGGACCCAAATATATATTGTCTTACAGAATTCAAGAAGGCCAGAGTACATGCATTTATCTTTATCAGTTGATGTTTTAGTATTTTAACTCGGAAATTAATCACATGTCCATTTTGAAATGTTCATACCATTCATGCTAAATTAAATTTACCCATTTTTAACTGTTAACTTTAAGTTACCCATGAAAACCTAGATATCAGACAACTATCAGGAAAGCCTAGCTAACATTTTAAAACATCTTTTTCCTGATGAAGAAATAATCTGAAAGCAATGGACACACATGTTGCTCTCTTGATTGGCTGACCACCTAGTAAAACAAGTGGGTTAAAAATTCTAAAGATGTATTTACTCTTATTCTTTAACAAATTGAAGTCACATGAGCTCAAAGTTATTAAGATACTTTTTTAAAATCTATAAGCATTTATTTATCCATAAGTCAATTTTGATACCATGTAAATGATATATGGACACAAGCACATATGTAGACACAACATACAATACACATGTGTGCACAGATATACATAAAAACAGACAAGAAACAAAGATTTGGTAGCTTTTTACCTTGTTATTAGATCTCCTTAGGTAGGAGATAAAAGAACTACAGTTGTTTATGACACAGAGTGTGGATCAGATTTAAGCCTATATAAGATTAAAACTGAGTCTGTCACAGATCTTGTGTGTGTGGCATACAGTGTAGACCTTGGAGAGGCCTTTGGAGCAGGGTCCACCAATCACGTGTGGTTCACGTGGCCACTTGTCCATCTGTAAGGTAGGTCCAAGTCAACCATCACCATTGTTTATTCTCCTTTTTAGGATTTTATAAAGGGTCTAATCTCTTTCCTTTTTCAGTGTATTTGAGACTCAGTCCTTAAATAATTTGCCTCTGAATAAAAACAGCAGGAAAAAAAAGAGGGCTAAAAATTAAGACCAATCAAAAAACAAAACCAATCAGAAAAATAAACTAAATTAATTAATTTAGGTATGCAGAACCAAAGTTGAATTAGCCAGAAAAGCCATGAGCTCAAAGGCAAAGTTTTATTTTTTAAAAATTAAAATTAAAGACAAATGATTATACCATAATTACTGTAGTCAAAGAGCATATGGAACATCTGTATTGAACCAGAGCATACTTTTAGATCAGATTAGAGTCAGTTTAGCTATTCAAAAAGGGTGGGAACCTATGAGGTCCAAGGAGTGAGTGGACCTCAAGAAAAGGTTGATCTAAAAAAAAATCAATAAATAAAGGAGAAAATTTGAATATGCAGGATTTTTCCATTTTCCTTTCCTGGGCAATTATTTCCCATTTGGAGAGAAGAGAAAGCCCTGTAATAAGTAGGGTGTCCCCTGACATGGCCAGGCTTGTAATGTCAGATTCCTAAAGTGGAGTCACTGTGGTTTGGAGTAACACCTGCTGCCTTGTCCCCAAAGCAGAATGTAGACCTCTTAAGCATCTCAAAGATCTGAGACTGGGCATAGTCAGTCTTTGCAGATCGCTTCTACTCTGTCTCGCTCTTTCTCTCGCATTTAGGGAGGAATTTATTCAGAGAGCTGAATCTCAGAGTAAAAAAAAAAAAAAAGATAAAAGAGTTGTTTATATCCCATGGTCCCTGAAATGTAAAGGTGACACAATTATCTTCTGTGCTTAAATTGGTTTGGGCAATTGCTCATCCAGCTTACAATCCAGATGCAAACCTCAGAGGAAGAGCTATCAGGCAGGCAGCTAAGGAAGTAAGGAAAGCTGCCTTAGAGGAGAGCTGGAGAAGAGGGACATCAATTAGGGCACTCTTATCCAGAGACAAAGGGTACCACTAAACCACACATAAATCAGAGTTCCTACCAATTTAACCTTGAGTGAGGTCCCATGATAGTCTGAGATGAGAGGGTAAAAGGAGGAGAAAGAAGTCTCGGAACCCTAATGGGTGTTGTGGTCCAAAATCTTGTGATCACTGGCCTTAGGATTCTACAAGGATGTTGTGTCTTGCCAAGAACCTTCCAATTGTCAGTGTGCAAGATTTGTCCCCCTAAAAGACTGAGGGTGAATGCTTCAGTCCTTACTCCCAGGGGCTGTGGTGTCTGAATGCTAACCAAGATATCTTCAGGTTTTTACTGGAGTGTGCTGTGGTCAAAAACCATTGATTTTCTCAAGAGTTTTCCTCCAGTCACCAAGCATCTGAGGTGGAGAATAGAGAGGTTCAAAAAGAATGAATGGGAGAAAGTATGCAGAAAAGGAATTGGGGTGATAACTGGGCATCAAATGTCATAGAATATGGGCATTCTGCAAAATGAGGCAGAGTGGGGGCCCCCTTCACCCTGATTCTTGTGATCAAGTCAGAAAGATTTCAAACATGTCATGCAAAGTAAAGGCATGAGTTTATTGCAGGGATAGAAAAAGGAGGCATTCTCAAGGGGGAAGAGAGGTGGTGCAACTTTCCTGACCTCCAGTTTTGGTGGGGGGGCCAGAGAAATTTCCAGAGAATCCAACCCAATGTCGCCTCTTGACTTACAACTGACAGCAAGATAACATCATTCTTTCAAGTGTCCATTGTGCATGACAACTCTAGGTCACTTTAGCCCATGCTGACCAGTTCTAATTAAAATCTGTTTTTACAGATCATATGGCTAAGGAGAAATTATCCTTATCTCCCTGAGTTCTGGGATCTGGTCTGTATACAAATCACAAAAGTCCCAGCCGGGCGTGGTGGCGCACGCTTGTAATCCAAGCGACTTGGGAGGCTGAGTCAGGAGGATCGCGAGTTCAAAGCCAGCCTCAGCAACTTAGCGAGGCCCTAAGCAACTCAGTGAGACCCTGTCTCTAATAAAATACAAAATAGAGCTGGGGATGTGACTCAGTGGCCGAGTGTCCCTGAGTTCAATCCCTGGTTCCAAAAAATAAAAATAAAAAAATAACAATAACAATAACAAAAGTCCCCTGCCTTCAGGTAATTTGCTTTTCCTCTGCAGATAACAGGTTGTTTGCTGAGGAATATAACATATCCTGTTCACTTAAGCATGTGGGGCTCAGCAGCGTGGGCTCATTTTATAGAATTATTCCTTTAACTTCAGGTTCCCACAGTTCATGTCTGTCTTTCCCCAGCAATAATTTGTTATAAAGTGAAAGAACTCAACATATCCAGCCTCCAGAAAGAATTTCCACTTGAAGTCACAAAATAATTGCTTATCTCATTAACAAAAAAAAAAAATTAGAGTGAAACATCACCATTCCCTCTACCTGCTGTTGAAGGGCTTACGGACACTACTTTTGCTTGGATGCAAATGTCTTAATCTGCCACAACACCTGTACTATTCTGGGTCCTCCAGAGAAACATTTAAAAAGGAGGGGAGTGTGTGTGTGTGTGTGTGTGTGTGTGTGTGTGGTGCAATAAGGAACTGACTCACTTAATTCTGAACTTCAGGAGACCCATACCTGAAACTGGCAAATGAGCCAGAGACCCAGGAGAGTTGAGGTAGTTCCAGTAGAAGACTGAAGCCTGGGAACCAGGAGAACCAGTGATGTAACTTCCAGTCCAAGTTTGAGTCTGAAGACAGGAAGGGAGCCATGTCCCAGCTCAAGGACAGTCAAGCAGAGAGAAAAAATTACTCTGTACTCAGTCTTTTTGAGCCTTCAATGGGTGAGGCCCACCCACATTGGGGAAGGCAATCTGCTTTACTTGGTCTGCTTATCAGGTGTTATATCTCATCCAAAAACATCCTCCCAGACATGCTCAGAAACATCGTTTAACTGAATATCCAGAAACCCTACAGTGAAATCAAATTGACACATAAAATTAACTATCACAACACCCATGATGGAGAAAACCGTAGCTGACTACGATAAAGTTTTGATTTTCAGGTTATCATCACTATTGTATTTGTCCTTGATTTATACCAAGTTTGTTCTGTGCACCCAACACGTCTTTCATTTTCTTTCCTTTCTTACATCAGTGGCACCCTTCTCTTGGTATCCATCTTGTTGGGTTTACTGGAAATTTATTCTTTGACTCTTAACTGCTGCATAAGGCTTCTGGACTCAACAGAGTGACAAAGTAAGATGCTATCCAAGGCCCTATTATCAATCCGCCACGTCTCACCAAAAAGAAGTCTGAGTTACAAATCGTCCAAGAGTGTCTTGATAACTGTGCGCTACATGCAGCAAAGGGATCTGAAAGGAGACTTCCTCAGGGGTCAGGAGATGGCCGAGGCTGGCCCAGACGTGAGAGCGTATGCAGCCCATGCTTGTGTGATTCAAGGGGCCTCCGTGTCTCCACCCCACAGACCCTGCCTGAGTCCTGCACACCCAGTAGGGCAGCTGTGAAACCTCTCAAACCTTTTGTATCTTTTGGGGATGTCCCTGCAACCAACATCCTGTGGCCGCGTCACTATTCCCAAAACACAATTCTGCTATTGACTATCCAGGGGTTAAACCCTCTAACACAATCCATTCACTAAGGACAAAGGACAAATTCCTCAAGAGTTTTCAGAATATGGTCCATGGCCTTCTTGCCTTTAACTCCTAGGCCTTCTCGGAAGCAGCCACAATCCCTAAGTGTTATACATTCACCCATTTGCTGATGAACTTCTCTCTACCTTTGATTTCCTTCACCTGCTTCAAAACCCTGGTCCAATATCCTCTCTCCTGGGAACCTATTTGGATTTCTATAACGATCCTGATACAAAGAGTTTCTTATATGCAAAATCCATTTTTTAAAAAACCACTAGGGTAGAACTGAGGTTCAGAGGAAGATTTGTCCCTATTGGTCACTGGGTGCATGTGAGTCAGAACCTGGTTTCAGCCAGGTCTGATGTCTCTCAATTTGAATCATTTTCCATGTAGACCAGGCCCATCTGCTAAGTTCAGTTTGAGTCTTCATCTTGGGGTATTCACATAGGCATGCATGCGTGTGTATACATGTGCACATGCATATGTACTCACTTTTGTGCATATGTTTATATAGATACAAAATTTTGCATGTTTTAATATGTATACGCTCCTATAAAATCACCGTTCCATGTGCATATATATGTACAAATGTCTGAGAGTATGCAAATACATGTGGCCTATGAGAAACCTCGGATGTGTCTATGGCAGCATGAGTGATCGTGCATTTTGATATGCATAGATGCGTGTTTAAGCATACTGTGCTCCCAATCCCCTAATTCTTGAACATTTAAATGTATATTATGAGTGCATACGTAAGACACAGCCAATTTGCTTCTGATATCTTCTGCGTAGCCTCACTTCAGGCTTACAAATGTCAAGTGAGAGTCACAGATACTTAAATGGCTTTGGTTCCCTTGGATATCCTGTGGTCCTCCATTCGATGTTAATTTAAATGAACTGAAATGGAGCATGAGATCAGGACAGGATGACTGCCGATTCCATCTACACTCCCAGCTGGGCCACAAATGGAGCCTGGTATTTCATTCCTCCCTGCTCCCCAGGCCAGATTTCGGGGTCTCTTTCCATTACCCTTTGTTGATGCCCTTGCCTCTGCTTTCTGGGCCACAGCCTTATTTCCTGATGAGCTCAGCAACAATCATTTGATGAATGCAATCTGTACGATCTCCTGCTGTAACGCTCACACCAAGTTGAAAGAAGCACACTCCTCTACCTTCTCCCCCTCCAAGGTCTTCTGTATTTCCCACTAATGGACCCTTTTAAGTGACAAGTTTCCAGCTGCTGCCATGATTTGTCTGTTAATGTGGTTCAAGGCACTTGAGGATGCTTTGAGCTCAGGGGCTGTTATCCTGAGATAGAGATGTTCCATGTGAACCTTGAAATCCATGGTCAACATTGAGTTGACAGCATTCTTAAAGTGCATGGCCACTGGGGCGTCCCTTGAGGATTTGGCAAATGTTTCTTAAAATCCCACTGTCACAGTTTAGTCTTTTTTCTCTCTTTTGTTTACAAGGTAGGTGCTTAGATTTCTTATTGAGTATAATAGGGAAAAGTAAATCAGAGATTTATACAATTCTGTTTGCCTTTTAATTTCCCAGCAGCCTTCCAGACTCACATTTTTCTTTTTGTTTTGTTTTGTTTTCTCTTCAGTTGCTGTCACCACACTGAATGACTCACAGCTACATGTCAACCATGACATGCTTAGCATTATCATCTATAGGAGTCATTAATGCAGGGGCTCGGGAGCTGAGGCAGGAGGATCTCAAGTTCAAAGCCAGCCTCAGCAAAAGTGAGGTGCTAAGCAACTCAGTGAGACCGTGTCTCTAAATAAAATACAAAATAGGAGTGGGGATGTGGCTCAGTGGTGGAGTGCCCCTGGGCTCAATCTCTGATATCCAAAACAAAAAACAAAAAACAAAGAAAAAGAAAAGCCACTGTTGTTCCTTGACAGCGGAACTCTAGTTTTGTTTTGCCCCTGAGTTCAATTCCCAGTTCCACCCCCACCCCCCAAAAAAATAAAGAGTCATTAATGAAGCAAGTTTTCAGGCTTCTTTGTTATGAAAATTTCTGGTTCTCCACACAATGTCATCAGAGCTGTATCTTAAAATGTAAACCTAATCATGTCACTAGCTGCTTAAGAATATTCAGTGAGTTCCTATTACTCCTAGAATAAAAACCCAACTCCTAACAGAGTTTATAAAGCCCAGCAGCGACCCCTGCCCCAGGCCCTCCCAGCCTCCGCTCATGTGCACTCCTCCCACAGCTCCTTGCACAGACAGCACTGGTCCTCTTTCATTATCACCAATTTACCCTCCTCCTTTAGCCCACGGTGCTTCCTCTCCCTGGCAGTCTCTCCACCTCTGCTCCCTGCACTCGTTAAATACTAGTTAAATACCATGCAGACCTCTGCTCTGATGTCACTTGCTTCTGCACTGCCCACACCACATCTTTGTGGTGTCCATCATTGGGTTTCTGCATCGCACCTTCATAGACGCATCACAGTTGGTAATTGGAGGATCCTTCACTGGATTCATTGCAGTTAGTAAGTCTCCCTTCATTCATGTGATTCATCCTCTAAAGTCTGTCTTTTATTAAACACAGGATAATAACCCTATGAGTTTGGCTCAGCCCTCTATATTCAGTCCTGAATATTGGCAGTTGGCACATAGTGGGTACTCAACAGGTATCTACTCAATGTGACTGGGGCTTTACCTCAACTAATGCAAAGACTGAACTTTGGTGTCCATGCTCCATCAAGTTTGGATACCACACACCAAAAATAACTTCCTTCTCAAGACGTATTGATGGTGCTTGGTCAAGCTGTTTCTCTGGTGTGAGAGAAAAATGCACTCCATAACATTCAAGCTGCCTTGCTAAGATAAGGGAGCACTGCTTATGAATCTTTTGCAAAGTTTGGCAATTTTTAATTTACATTTTAATTTACAATTTATTATTATCAATTGAACTGATGTAAGGAAGAATGAATATATAATGTAAGGAAGACGGTAGTAAATACCATAAGCAAGCTCAAAATCATTATGAGAGCCAAATGGAAGATTAATCTCTACTGGGAAATTCTCAGAAGTGCCCATGGAGTGTTTAATTGGGCCTCTGTGTAGCAATGTTTAAGTGGGCCTTGAAGTTTAGCTGGGTTCTAAAGCCACTGTCAACCTTGTTCATCTGGCCAATTTCAGGCTAACTCTAACCACCTTTGCAGGTCAAGTTAAAGGTCAATTCCTCCCTGAAGTCTTCTCTGACATTATTCTCCAGCCAAGTTGCATGTTCTAAATGTCCTTTCCTGATTGTCCCATCACAGATGTGGCAGCCTTGACATGATGGTTTACATCCGTAAAGTCCCCCAAAGCTCATGTGCTAAAGGCTCAGTCCCCAATGCAGCAGTGTTCAGAGGTGGTCTTGGCAAGGTCATTGCCTCATGTGGGCTCTGCTCATAGCCAAATGGGCTGCTCGGAGGCAGGACTGAGGTGGAGGGTAGGTCACTGGGAGAACACCCTTGAAGGGCATATTTTGTCCCAGGCCCTTCCTACTGCTCTCTTTGTCTCTCTACTTCTTTTCTGCCAAGAGATGAGAAACTTTCCTGTATGCCTTCTACCATGATCTTCTGCCTCACTAGAGGCCTGAAAGCAAGGCTGTGACCATGGATTGAAACCTCGAAAACCATGAGTCAAAATAAATCTTTCCCCCTTTTTGTTGATTTATGTCAGGGTTTTGTTGCAGTGATGGAAAGTTGACTGACACACCAACTCCAAAGGGGAAGAAATTACTGCTTCCTTACTCACCAGGATCTACATAAAGTCTGACTCAAGATATCAATTCAATAAAGACCCCATGACCAAATGAATGGATGAGAGAAAACCAAAGGAGCAAGAGTGGAAATGCCTAAAACTTATCTTTAAAAGTCTTTAAGAAACTGTTAAAGAAAGAAAAACATGAGAACAGCCCCCAAGCTATGATGTCCCACCATAGAGACACAAAAGGAAGAACAGCTGAGTGTGTCAAGAGCACACAGGAGCGTGTGGCATGGTTAAGAGTGCATTGTGTATAGGCGGAATAGGAAAAAGAGGTTTGAAATGCCAGTAGGAGCCAGATTTTTTAAGGACCTTGAACCACAGAGTAGAATTTGCACTTTTCCATCATCAGAAGAAATTACAAATTTCTTAAGTAGGAAGATAGAAGCATTAGATAGCAGCAATCACTTCAGTTGCCCAGTAGTGGTAAGATTATAGGAAGGGAAGAGAAGAAAGGTGTAGAGAACTTTTAGGAAGTTACTATAATTAGTTCAGCTCACTATTTCTCAACTTTGGCATTATTAAAATTTCAGGCTGGATAGTTTTTTATCATGGGTAACTATTTTGTGCATTATAGAAGGTTTAGCAGAATCTCTGGCCTGTCTCCTAAAACGAGACCACAAAAATATCTCTAGACGTTGCCAAGAATGCCTGTTGAAGGAAAACATGTCCAGTTGAGAACACAGAGCTCAAAGAGGTGTAATCAAGGGAGGGTGAATGGTAGGAGGAGCCAGTGGGCCAGACACCAAGGACACTGAATGGAAAAGGATTTCCACAGGGACCGCCTATCATCGTGCAGCACAATGGGCGCACCACCTGTAGAACTAGTGCTCCTCAGAAGAAAGGGAGACGCTTCTTACGTGATCTTTCTCCTGGAAGTTATGTGGAGAGCCATCATATCATCATATTTCCATCTATTATATTGGATTTCATAATCAAAGAGCCACTGTTAGCAAGGAATAGTGGTGCACACTGTAATCCCAGTGACTCAGGAAGCTGAGGCAAGAGGATCGTGAGTTCAAAGCCAGCCTCAGCAATGGCGACTCAGTGAGACCCCCGTCTCTAAATATAGTACAAAACAGGGTTGGGGATGTGACTCAGTGGTCAAGGACCCCTGGGTTCAATCTCCAATATCCAAAAAAAAAAAAAAAAAAGAAAGAAAAAGAAAACACCACTGTTGTTCCTCGATGGTGGAACTCTAATTTTGTTTTGGGGAACAACCTTCCTCTGCTTGCACTCCATGGGCCTTGATTGAGCCCTGACCTCTGGCCAGTAGGATGGAATAACACAGAGAGCTATGAGCCAAGCAGACACAATGGGTGCCATTAAGACACCCCAAGGGAACAGCATGTCTGAGCAAGAAGTCTGATAGAGAAAAGGAGCCTGGAGAAGATGGGGAATAATCAGAGCCTTGCTCTGGAATCCCATGCCTGAAGAAAGAGCATCCTTGGGTTCACTTTAATGAGTAAATAAACTTGTATTTTTGTTTAACCCAGGTGGGTTTGGATTATCTGAGGACTTTAAGAGTTAACTATAGGTGCGCCTTTTCCCCACATCCATGCCAACACCTGTTATTGCTTGTGTTCTCGAAAATAGCCATTCTAATTGGACTGAGATGAAATCTTAGGGTGGTTTTAATTTGCATTTCTCTAATTACTAGAGGTGTTGAATTCTTTTTCATGTATTTGTTAATCACCTGTACATCTTCTTCTGTAAAGTGTCTGTTCAGTTCCTTGGCCCATTTATTGATTGGGTTCTTTGTATTTTTTATGTAAAGTTTTGGAAGTTCTTTATAAATTTTGAAGATTAGTGCTCTATCTGAAGTGCGTGTGGAAAAGATTTTCCCCCACTCTGTAAGCTCTCTTTTCACATTATGGATTGTATCCTTTGCTGAGATGAAGTTTTTTAGTTTGAATCCATCCCATTTATTGATCCTTGCTTTTATTTCTTGCACTTTAGGAGCCTTGTTAAGGAAGTCTGGTCTACTGGTGGAGTTGCAAACTGGTACAACCACTCTGGAAAGCAGTATGGAGATTCCTCAGAAAACTTGGAATGGAACCACCTTTTGACCCAGTTATCCCACTCCTTGGTTTATGCCCAAAGGACTTAAAATTATCATACTATAGTAATGCAATCACATCAATGTTGATAGCAGCTCAATTCACAATAGCTAGATTGTGGAACCAACCTACATGCTCTTCAACAGATGAATGAATAAAAAAACTGTGGCATATATACACAATGGAATATTATTCAGGCATAAAGAAGAATAAAATTATGGCATTTGCAGATATATGGATGGAATTGGAGAATATCATGCTAAGTGAAATACGCCAATTCCAAAAAACCAAAGGCCAAATGATTTCCCTGATAAGTGGATGATGATACATAATGGGGGTTGGTAAGAGAAGAATAGAGGAACTTTAGATTATGTAGAGGGAAATGAGACAGGGGAGGGGTGGGGGTATGAAAAATGGTGGAATGAGACAGACAACATCACCCTATGTACATGTATGATTACATGGATGGTGTGAATCTACATTGTGCACAACCAGGGAAATGAAAAGTTGTACCCCATTTGTGTACAATGAATCAAAATGCAATCTGTAAAAATGAAAACTAAAAAGATAAAATAATATCTAAAAAAATTAACTGAATACTGACAACATTGGTCACCACCCTAATGTTAGTAGTAGTAGTAGCAGTAGACCTACCATTAATATTTGTTAAGTAGTATACCAAGAGTCTCATCTCATTTAAATCTCAATATAACTGTCTACATTTGTTAGAGTAAAATTCAGAGAATTATATAAACTGTCTAGTGTTGCACACCTACTAAGAGAGAGGTAGAGTCAAAATATAAAGATCAATCTGTTGGACTTCTAAAGTCATACTCATCTAAACAGTTTGACTTTTAAGCCTACACTACTAAATTATATTTGACAATTTGAATAAATTATCCCAATTATAAAATCCATAAAAAGAGTAAATTATATTGTTCAAGAAGAATATCAGTTATGTAAAGCTGTCATGGTTTACAGAATGAACGCCCAACACAGAATCCAGTCTCAGGGTCAATGTGTGTCCCATCAGGTGTTCATATATTCATTCACTGCTCAAATTATTTTTGGGTGCTTACTGTGTACTAGGCAATGAACTAGACTCCGGGGCCATAAGAATGGAATAGGAATGAGCTTCCATTCAATGCATATACACCGTAATGTTCAATCAATGAATGCCAACTCCAGTTGCATTTACAGTCACTTTGTGAGGTTTTTAAAAGTACCCATGCCTGGACTCTATGCCAGACCAGTTAAGGAAGAATTTCTTAGAAGTGACAGATATTAGTATTTATTGAGGTAATTCCAATGGGTAGCTAGGAGTATGTGCCCATTTTACAGGAAAAGAAACTGAGGCGCAGAGATGTTCAAGAATGTGCTGGAGACTGCACCACTCATGAGAGGCAAAGATAAGATTTGAGCTCAGCTAAGGTCCAGACTGTGTCCTCCTCTAAACAACTAAGCGACATTGTAATTTTAAAAGCACACCAATGCCACGGCGTATTTAGTCCAACACAATTGTGGGTAGGCTAACCTCATCATATTCAGAGTTCCCAGCTCTTCCTTTGCCTTCCCCTGTCCTGCTTGCCCATCACAACTTCACACACACTCGCCTTCCTCCTACACTGGGTAACAGATTCTCTTCCCTGTCCTATTTGAAATCATCAACCACTGCTCATGTGCAGCTCAGAGTCAGTGTGAGTCACAGGGCTTCCCTTATCCGGGTGGAGTTACACTTGCCTGTTGGTTGTGGTGAGTTGCAGCAGAAAGCACTCTGGCTTTGGGATCAGATGGAGGTCTGAAATCTCAAGGCTGTCATTTAACTTAACTAGTTCTGTATTTTTAGGTAAATTACCATCACGGCTCTTAGCCTCAGAATCTCATGTCTAATGTGAGCATAACACCATTCTTGCTCTGTGATTGAGAATATTAAATGGAAATATACTTTCAGCTCTTAGCCTAGAGCCTCAAGCACAGCAGACAAGTAGTGGTAACTATTGCTATTAAGGTTTCTCTGGATTTGTATCTATTTACATATGACTGAGGCTGTCAAAAATTTGTAAAAATAATTGGAATACCCAATACTTTCAATTACCTCCTATGAGCCTGACCTTAGCCTCATTGCTTTACCTGAATTTCCTCAGCTACTCCTAAAAATAACTATATAATACAAGTACTTCCAATTTCCACATTTTATAGATTAGAAAGCAAAATCAGAGAGAGAGCATGTAGTGTTCACAGGAAAGTATTAAGAACTTACACAGTCCTAGCTCAAATTCTAGAAACTTCCTTTGGTGGAACATGCCATTTGCATTGTAATCACTCACTATACGGCAGACTTGTAGTCACTAATACACTCTCATTTAATCTTTATAACAAGCTTACTTTACAAATAAGGAAACAGAGGCTTAGGAAGGTAATATAGTTGAATGGATGTGGTTAGAAGCCTAGTCTGATTCAAAGTTTATGTGCCTTTATGTATCCTAGAAATTAAGGGTTAATTAAGAGTTCTGATTAATTGGGATTATCTGTATCCAGGGGAATAAACAGCTTCACTTGTGGGTCCATAAACCCTGACTCACTAGGGTAGGAATCTCATGAGGGTCCAATTCCAGGGACGCTCTCTGTTAACTCCAGGCCCTCTCTCCTTTTTGGTTCAACCAAGTATTGAGATCTCTTCTATCCAGAAAGCCTCTACCTCTTGCAAGGACTCATTCAGCATCTACTTTGTGAGTCTACTTTCCTTGCAAACACCAGCTACGCTGGTCTAGTGCAGATTGGATAGAGCTCCTCTATTTCAGAGTAGAAAGTTCTCACTGCATTAAAAGAAAAATTCTGGCAGTATTTTCAAATAGGGTAATTGGTCCAAGTCTATCCCTGTGAATTAGTGGTACGGACAGTTCCCATGACTTAAGTAATTCTTAAGTATTATCAGAATCATGCTCTTCCAAGGAATCTCATTTACATATTCCTGTAGAGCATCATTATTTAAGTTTAAAGGCACTTAAAATTAAGTCACACGATGGTTATATGGACTGGAATCAATGCAGGTTATTCAAAGAGAAGCATTGAATAGCTATAAGGAGTAAATGGAAGATGTTTCATTTCAAAGCCTGTTCAACTGATAGCCACTCCAACCACGCTCACTGAGCACCTGCTATGTACAAGATTTTAAACAATGCATTTCACTGTATGATATGTAGAACACTATGCATTTAAAATAATACTACAGTGTCAAGGTATTGATCTGCACTGTATCTATTTCTTGGTCATAGACAGCTTCCCCACAGGAACATCTGGGTGCAAATTAAAGAATTCAATTACCCAGATCCAAGTGAGGATATCTGTTTCCTGGTACCTGGGTAATTGACTTATAGCCGGCATCCTGCAGACATAGCCCAGGGCTATTTTGACAAAGAGTGAAGTGATAGAATTTTTTTTTTTTCTTAGTGCTGTTGAGGGAAAGATCATTGCAGCTATGCATGATGTTATATAGGAACTACCAAAATAACCAAATTCATAACTGAAATTTGGCCATTTTGAGATGCTGCATAAGCCTTCTGATTAATGTAACTTAAAAAAAAAATCTATTGAGATGTCATAGCATTGCCAGCTCCTCTGCCTTTGGAAAATTTTCTCAGGCATTTGCCTGCTTGTGCATAAATAGCTGTGGAAGCAGGCAATTGCCTAGGAGGCGGGGTGACCAAGAACACATTCAGATTTTAGACAACAGTAAACTTTAAAATACTGTTTACAGATAATTCTTACTTGAACTTCTCAGTGTCAGAACTTTTGTGATGACTTGTGAATCTAGTTTCTGAAGCAAGAATATAAATTTAAACTTTGTACAATTACAGATCTATTTGAGTTTTTTTCTTTTTATAGACCTTTGTTAATTTTACTTGATCTTTGCCTCTCCAGATTCCTGGAATGCAAGATGGTGATTTCTCCAAGCATTTGGGTGAGGAAAGGAGGACTGGAAAGCAGGGAGAGAAGGGGAGAAAAAGGGAAGGACAAGTGAGGATGGACACACCTCTCCTGGTGTTGGGGAGACACTGCCCTGCAGCTCCGTCCCTCTGTCTAGCAGGTTTCCACATAGAAGCCATCTGTAAAGGGGAGGAGGTGACAAGTTGTTGACAATAGCAGTCAAGTTCATGCTTGACTTTATCAGGAAGAGAAATGGAAAGTAGATGCTTAGGGTTGCTCATAATTTAAAACGTTCTGCTTTGCCAGACCACGGAGGAGACTTCATCTACTCTGAGCACTTAATTGGCCAATCTCAAAATCTGCCATGATTCCTTGTTGCTCCTCAAAACTTAAATGTGCACAGCAGTCACCTGGGCACCTTATAGGATGCCAATTCTATTTTGGTGAGTCTGAATTCTGCATTTCATATAAGCTACTAGGAGGTTTCTGCTGGGCTGGTTCATGGTCCTCTCCTGAAGGCCCCACATACCTGCCTCATCTCTCTCTCCCCTCTAGGAGTTCACTTGCTCCAGCCAAGTTGGAGCACTTGCACTTGACTAAATAGGCATTATTTCTGCTCCCAGCCTCTACCTTTTCCAGCCCACTTCCTCAGAAGATCTCTACACTTCCCACTCCATGTGCCTCCAGGGTAAGCTCACAACATGGTTTTATTCTGTCATGCTGCCCAGCCTATTTCACAAGTAGCTACGCCACTCCTTCCTCAGCCAGTTGTATCTGCTGCTACTTTTGGATGCTGCTGGAAACCTGGTATGTCCACACTGAACAGATGGGGAAGAGGTGTCATGCCCAGCCCAACTTTCTCAGCATCTGACTTACTGATTCTGTCTCCTGTGTTTTGGGTTTTGTTCCAGTTGAAGCCCACCCGATGCCACCCACCGCACACACCTCCTCCTCAGCTCAGCACACACTGAAGGATTCAGGAAACTGTCATTGAATTTCATCTGATGATTCAAATCCAAGGAGCTACCTGGTGAATTTATTGTAACATGATGCCAAAATGAAACTGAGATGATTTTACATCAACTACATATCTTATCTGTAGGTCAACAGTTATATTACATCCTGTCCTCTGGTAATTGATGAAACTATGGGAGCAGATTTTTCTTTTTTGGTCTGTAAGCCTACATTTTCTGATTCAATTATGTTGCTGTGCTACACTCAGAGAGTTATATTACAATGCCTCTCCACTCCAATTGTGCACAGTCCTTCAATATTTGGAGAGTTTCACTGTAATTCTGAAGCCTCAGGTGTATTTCCCTAGTGGTTTGATTTAGCATCCTTTCTTGGTTCTCATGAATGGCATCAGACTTAGAAGTGTGCAGTGCCAGCTGCAGTATGTGTCCCTTAGCCAGGCACCCAACTGCTAACAGGAAGAACTAAGCCCTCCATTCTCAAACCACATGCTAAGGCAGTATAAACACCACTCACAGCTTCAGCAGCAGGCATGTGACTCAGACCATGTCAATCAGACCGTTCCATTCCCTTTGACACATCCACTGGCATGTGACTCCTTCAGAACCAATGCAATGCAATATGGTATTCTTTGGACTGTTTAGAACACTTTCTGTTCTTTCCTTTTGGACTTGAACCTGGCGAGATGTGAGCCTGGAATGACTGGCCACCATCTTGCTGTCACATTCCATTCTGAGAACAAAGACAACAGAGAGGAGAGCAGAAAAAGAGCTGAAGGGAGGCTGATGCTAGAAGATGAACTCAGCTGAGCATGAAACCAGCGATTCTTCTAGCCCTAGCAGTTATATAAGACAATAAATCCTTTTGACTTATGGCAGTTTGGTTGGGTTTTCTGTAACTTACAACCAAAATGTCTCTAATAGATACAGAACCTGGGAAAGTTGCCCTTAAATCCCCAGTTCTGCCTCTTAGTCTTTTCATTTCATTTTCTTCACCTTTCAAAAGAAGATAAAATATCCCCCTGGCAGGGTGTTGTGAAGATCAAATGAGATGTATGCAAACCTCTCTATACAGGGCCTTCCCCAGATGTGGGAATCTGTAAGATGTAACGGTGGCTTCTTCCCTTCCCCACTCACCTCTCTTCCCTTCCCACTGTCTTTCCCAAAGCACATATCAACCCAATGAAGGCAAATGTGTGCACCTGGATTCCATTCCATATTGATAACCTAAAGGAAAATACACTCATGGAAACCTCATGACCAGTGCCCCAGACTCTGTGCTGAGGAAGAGGGACTCCCAATCGTCCTCACACAGAGATTCAGAAAAATTGGACAGTCTTTGCAAATTGAAGCGGCTCTTTGTCCTCTGTGAACCTCAGTTTTCTTCTCTTTCAAGTGAGAAAAATAGTATAGCGATATCTCTAAGGTCCCTGCCAGCTTTAAAATACCTCATTCCTTATTTCCCCCAAAGACCTCCCCTCTCAGTAGGTCTTAAATCCCTGCTCATGTGCCCATAGCAGGGCCAAGACTAGGGTGGAGTGGGTGCCTAAGACAGAATGTTTAAAGAAATACTACTCTTAGATGGCTTCACTGCTATAACACGAAGATAAGTGCCTCCTTAAATCTTGCTCCCTAGGCACCAAGCTTGATCACCCTGTCTCAGCTCTGGTAAGTTATGCATGGGGTAATTTACCAGCACTTACCTTAGGGTAATGGAAACTGAAAGCCATAATCACCACAGTGGTCCCACCAACTTACACTGTTTAACAACCTTGAATTTTGAAATAGTTTTGAGAAATCAGATACTTTCAGGACTCAAATGAAGACTTTACCCATTTCTGGATTATAATACTCATTTGAATCAATGATGGATGGGCTTATGTATTATATTGTTCTACCATGAGTTCCAGTTTTCAATTCTGAGTTAGCAGGAGCACTGTGAACATTCTCTACCCAACCCTGCTTTCTAGCCTGTCACAAGGACTGTCATCAGCTCAGTTTGTCAGAGAATAAGGTAGGGAGATTTTCACCAAATGGGTGGGTCCAAATGTATTGACTGAGTTTCTCTCTTTCTCTCTTTAAAAATAATACCTCTGATCTTTGTTTTATTCTTTGATTAAGTTATAGTTAATCCTTTAAATAGGAGAGAAAGAAGCTGATTTCACTCATTCATAGTGAAGTTCTGATAGTTAATTTTATGTGTCAACTTGACTGGCATGTGATACACAGATAGATAATAAAGCATTTGCTTCAATGTTTTTTTTTAATATTTTTTAGTGTCAATAGACATTTATTTATATGTGGTGCTGGGCTTCGAACCCATTGCCTCACACATGCTAGGCAAGCGCTCTGCCACTGAGCCACAACCTCAGCCCCTTGTTTTAATGTAAATGATTGAGAAAACGGTGAGCTAAGAGAAAAACCAAACATGGAAAAAAAGTGTAGAAATAATGGAACTTGGAAGGAGAGTCAGGAGCTGAGTTGAGGAGTCTTTTCCCCATTTTTTAATGCAGATATTCTCATGCAAATGAGTTTGTATATATACTCTGAGTTTTCACAAAATACCTGGCATTTTAATATGATATCCCATTTCATGTTCATGACAAAAAAAGTTAGAAGACATGCTTATCTCCTTTTTATAAATGTGTAAATGAAGACTAACTGAGCTAACGTCAGTTCCTCAAGATCACATGACTCAAACGTGGTAGAACCATTGAACCTGAAGTCTCTCTGATCCTAAAGACCGCTACATCATCCTGACAGATTTGCAAAGAGTCGATGTGATTTCAATGGACTCTTTGCCCTTTATGTCTCAGAGGCTTCAGTGGTTCTGGCCATTGGGTAAACTCTAAGGGGAATAAGTTTTAACTCTCTGGCCACCAAGGGAGCTGGTTTCTCCAGTGATTGGAGTGGCAGAGAACTCCACTTGAAGAATGAGCTGCCCTTTCTTCATGCTTACAATTTCAGAGAAGCCTCGCAGCCCTGTCTGTGCCCTGTGTTCAGCTCATCTCACCATTAGAGCACCCACAGCAGCCACAATTCCAAAAAGAACACAGTCTCTTCCTGCAGCCCCTTCCACATATCTCCCAACATGTCAGTAACAAATGCCTGGCTTATAGCTTTCTATTTTGATAGCTCTGGAAGAGCACATCTATCACTGTGATCGTCCTAAGGCAATTTTATGAGTGGACTCTTGTGCAATTTACTTAGTTTCTTTACTAATCCAAAAATCACAACTAGTTTCTTAAAAAATCGAAAACTCAAAACAGCTATCTCAAGGAATAGCTCCAATGATGCTGCAGATGCTATTTTATGGCTTTCTGAAAAAGCATCTGTTGTGAGAAACATAATTAATGTCATTTAGTTCCTTCCAAACACCCAGTAGTGGATGAAGAATCACCAAGGGAGAAGTGAACAGCTCTTGAAAGGGGTAATTTCAGGAAACATACATTTAGAACCAGTGACTAGATGGAATTGACTCCTTCAGAGAGTCTAAGGATGATTCTGGCATCTGCCCAGGGCAGACACTGATATTTCACTGCCTTAGTAAGAAGCATATTGGCAGAGTAAAACTAACTACCTAAAAGAATATGAACCATTCTGGGGTGAGTTTTGCTTAATGATGAAACAGACAGGCTTCCTGATTTCAGACTCCACATTTGATGTAGATATTCAAATGTAAACAAATCTCTGTTAAATAATGTAATAAAGGGAATGCCTGTAAATATTGGGTGTGCTGTATCCACATTGCTTGAGACTAGAAGTGTTGCAGATTTTGGAGTGATCGGGGTTTCATGATATTTGCATAAACTTTACTTGTTGAGATTCCTAATCCCAAAATCTGAAATCCCAAATCTGAAACCGGTACGGTGTCATGTGAGTTCTCACAAAGTTTCAGATCTCAGAGCATTTCAAATTTTTATATTAGATATGCTTGAACTATAGAATATTTTTGCAATGAATGTGATCAGTTAGATATTATTGATGATCTTTATAGTTCGAAAATAATGCCACTAATCAGTTCTCATTACCTGTCTTAGGCTATGGCAACGCAATTGTGCATATTATATTTTCTTATTTCACTGTCTTCTGTCACCTCCACCAGACTATAAGCTGCTTCAATCCTCCATTGCAAGCTCAGTTGGCTGGGTGAGCTCCTGTCAATCTCTGGGTCCCTCCCACCTGGCACATAACTGATCCTCAGCCAATGCTTATTGGGTACCTTGACTTTTCAACTTGTTTCCACCTGCTTTCATGCACTAGTTCTAATAAGTTCTGTACAATTGCTCATAGTCAAAACATTGGACAACCTTGTCAATCAATAGAATGAGTATGTGCACATACATACACACAAAATAGTATTTCAGTTCTAGAATGGTCAGCTGGTAAAAAGGAAATGAGAACATTTACCGAGGTAGTCTTTGGTGATTTTCACTCTTTTCTGTTATTGTTAAATCTATGTTGCTGTTTTTATTTTTCCCTTCTCTATTTCTATTTCATCTCCAGTTCTGCTACTAGCAAGCTCTTTATCCATCACTGTATAGCTTCTCCTTTCTGGCCATAAGTTTGCTTGTGGTTTAGGTTTCTTTGTAGACATTAGTTCTGCTTAAAATTCTTATGTTATAAAAAAACAGTCTAGTTTTGGTGTGAAATGGTAGTGAAAGAGGGTAAAATATCAATTAAAACTTAAAAGATAAATCAGGTATAGAGTCCTAGTAAGCTAAGTTCCTTGGTTTTTTTTACAGAGTTTCCATAGAAAAGAGAGAATTCAAAGTGAGAGAGAGAGAATTCAACCTATCAAGTAGGGTGAGATGGAAGTTACAGAATTATAGGGGTTGTTTGCTGAAAGGATGCTTTAAGGGACAAAATAATTCACATAGGATTTTAGATGCCATCTTACTGATCGATGCCTGGGGAAGCCTGTTTTCAAAGGAGATGGCCTGGCTGGGTTTTTTAGCACCAATCTTATCCACCAACCTCCCTGGTTCCTGCCCACTGGTCTGGCCTCACTCTATAGCCTTCCAGTTGGTATGAGAGCTCCCCAGTAGCCTTCCAACAAGACCTTATATGCCTAAATTGACCAGTCTTGTAACCAGGAGTCTTTACAGGTGATAAAACTAAGAAACAAAGATGTTAAAACTTGCTGAAAGGGACTGGGGATATAGCTCAGTTGGTAAAGTGTTTGCCTCATAAGAACAGGCCCTGGGTTCAATCCCCAGAGGAGTGAAAAAAAACTTGCTGAAAGACATAGTTATGTAATACTGTTGTGGTCCAAGTTGGGCCTTAAGGCTCCAGAGTCTTGTTCTTAACCTGTACTCAGTACTGCATGTTTGCATCCATCTGTGCAAATACTTTGGGAAAACTATTCTGCAAAATCTAGTATGATGGAGCATATGCATATTCCACAACCCAGAAATTGTGATAGGCCACCAAAAATAATACACTGAGGGTCTTTCCAACTAATGTTAGAATTTGTTTTTTCACTGAGATTCTGAGCTGGTTTTGAGATTTGGTTTAATGGATACAGTAAGATAGAAGCAAAGTTGTGTCAGTTCTGAGCCTGGGTCTCAAGAGATCTTCTGTCCTTTCTGCTCTTGGAAACCTGCCACCCAGCTTAGCCATCCTCAGATATCCAAGCAGGGATCACAGGAAAAGCTCGGCTGAAACCAGCAGAGCCTGAGCTCACCTGAAAGTGCCAGCTCGTGTGATTGAGAGCTAAGTAAGCAGTGATGGTAAATCATTATTTTTTTAGATGTTAGGTGCACAAAAAGCTAATTTATTGATCTTAGTGGTGTGTGTGTACGTATTAAGTGTATATCTGTTTCATGCATACTTAAATAAGTAAATTGGAGAAAGAATGTTCATAGCAGCCTTGTTTATGTGCAAGAAATATGAAATAATTTAAATAGCCAGCAAGAGGAAAATAGATATAAAATTATGCAATATTCATATGATGAACTCTACAACAGAATCAATTAGCAAGAACAACACTCACTAACAAGAGTGAATCTCACAAGCAGTGATTGATGAGTGAAAATAAGATACTGAGGAACATTTGCAATTTGATGGTATTTTTATTAAACTGGAAAACAAGAAAATTATATATTGATCGGGGATTTCTCCTTATGTGGAATACATTCTTTAGAAGAACTGCATGAAAATAGCAATCACTGTATTCAAGTAGGCTAACTCAACCCAAATTCACTTCTCTTTCATGACACTGTCTAGTGAAGGAGGTAAAGAAACTGCTACACACAGTCATTCAGGGACCCCATGTTGTTCCTTGAAGTTTCCTCTTCTTGAGAACTTCAGAACCTTCCCCGTGCAGCCATCCAGAAGTTATATGACTCATTCCATTCACATTCTGTTGACCAGAATTCAGTCATGTGCAAGAGAAGTTGGCAAATATGGTACAACTGTACATCAAAGAAGAAAAGTAGATTTTATTGTATTTACTACTGGGTGGGTGGATAGAGAGGAGGAGCAGAATATATTCAGGGGAGAAGAAATGGAAAATTTCATTTGAACTCTTGTTTTACTTCTTAAAATGTGTGCAATGTATATACATAGATGTTATTCCATTTTTATTTAAAATATTGTGGGTGTTTTCCATATTACAATAAAATGTCTATTATTAAAGCAATTAGATGGCAGGTAGGAGCTCTAATCAAGAGACTGGGTTTTAAACAATTGTTATGAATGGAATATTCAGAGGAAGTAAATAAAAATTCTAGCCTCCCACTCTGAACAAAGAATAGGAATTCTGTAATTTAGAGCAAAAGAGGTGAACAGGGCTCCTCCTTGTTTGTGCTGGTTTGTCCCTTGAATCAAGACTGAACCTAGAGAAAGATAGAAATCAACATAAGCATTTCTACTGCAGAGGGGAGAAGAGGCCAATTCCTCTTCTGCTACTGACTGACTGGTGTCCTCTGCTGGTGTAGGAAGGGTTGACATATATGCCTTCTTATTAAGGAATCAGGATTTCCGGGGGTGTAGCCCGGTGGTAGAGAGTTTACCTAGCATGTGTGAGGAGGACCTGGGTTTAGTACTCAGCACCAAGAGAAAAAGTAAAAGAATCAGAATTTCAGAGTGGAAAGGGCTTCAGAGGTATGGATTTTTACCAGCTTTCTATTGAGGGCAGGAATCTCCTCTCCAGTAATTCTGGGGATGGTTTTCCAGCCCCTGCTAGAACAGTTTCAACAAAGAGTGTTCGGGGCCTTCTCTATAGACCTAACTACTCATTCATTATATTCTCCCTTTTCTATTCCCTCCCTACTTTCTATCCAGCCAAGATCAGAGTCCAAGCTAAACTATGTTGTATACTGGATTATTTTTCTTAAACATGTCCACAAAAGAAGAGAGAGAACATTGAAAGTAGCTGTTCTCCACCCCTAGAAAGGAGTGCTTAGTTTTTAAAGCATCAAACTTCTCCTCCCCATTTGAATATTGACCCAATATAAAGGTAAGCATAAAAGTCAGATAAAAATTATGACTTAGATCCTTGAACAAGTTGGTTTGCATTATAAAACTACCTGAATGAACAACAACAACAAAAAATCCCAAACTTCAGTCTGTCTCACAGGCTTAGAGTCCACTCAGTTGTGCTGGTGGCATGGCTAGGAGACGAAAGGAAGTGAATCGTGCTCATTTCATCCTCTCAGTTCGCCAATCAGAAAAGACGCTTCCTGGGGAGGCAGTCATGAGCTGAACAAGCACAGAAGAGGCCCACCAGAAGAAACCTCTCACACAGAAATTGGAAGGCCTGGTACTGTTCCCCAGTAACAGAACAGAATTCCCAAATTCTCTGTAGTCTGATAACTGTCCCCATAAAAAAGTCGAAAGTAAACCATTGCTCTGACTCTTGTTCATGAACCAGAGGAAGGCAGGTAGACAGGTTTTCTGAAAATCCTGCATCCCTTTGACACAAGGAATGGCAGCATTTTGCTTCCTGGTAGCCCCGTGAATGCTGATAGAAATGCAAAGACTGTCGCCAGTAATAAATACCTAAGTAGGTCTGAGCTTCAATAGAAGGTGCGGAAGGAGTCAGGAAGCATGAAATAAAGCTGCTTAGGATTCTGCTGACTAGTCTGAGGCAGAAATAGTGCTGGCTGATTGTACACTTCCTCGGTCAGAGTCTGAAAGGCTCAAAAGGATTGTTAGGGAGAAATCTCAAAGTGGTTATAAATTTATGGTTCCTAGAATTCCATTGTTAATGTGAAATTTTGGCTGGAGTTTTAGAATCATGTATTTCAAGTTAATTAGAAAAAAAGAATAAGATGACAAAGTCTAAGAATGCACATCAATCTTTTTAAAGTACAATTATGTAGTCTTTCCTGACTCTTTTCTATGACTCCAAAGTGGATGCACAAATATATGTATTTTTATATGAGTTTATGTATTTATATGAACATTGCATCTCATCCATTATTAGAGATTTCTGATACATAAATAATCCTAAGTATGTCCCCTTTAAGTATTGTAATTTCTTAAATATTAAATGTTTCATATTTAAAAGTTTTCTATGTAGAATTCCTGAATTATTAAAAGAACACTCCTAAGGGAAATCAACTCTCTTTAGATTTTTTTAAGCTTGTCATTGCGAACACAGGTGACTCGGAGAGGAGCTTGGGTCACTGGTGCATTTAGAGGAATTTTCCTTTGCAGGTATGTTCAGCATCTTCCTGTTACTATCAGTCATTTGATATTTTTAAGATGAAATGAACACAGATCGTCAGGGTATCATTTAGTGAGTTTTGAGACCTATTTTGCTCGTGTAATCACCCCGATGGGGACAGTACCTTTCCATCACCACTGGAAGTTCCTTTGTGTCCTTTCCAGTTAATTCCCACTTCCTCCATGGGCAACCACTGTGCTGATTTTCATTCTAGAAATTAACTCAGATTTCATGTGCATAAAATCAATGGTACCTACTTCTTTATGTTTGGTTTCTCTGGGACAGCATAACATTTTTGAGATTTATCCATGTTATCACACATGCCTATAGTTATTCCATTGATAGAGTAAGCACAATATGTTCTTCCATCTTTCTGTTGATGAATATTTGGATTTCTTCCTTTTTATCCTATTAGGAAAAAGCTATAATAAACATTATTATAAAAATCTGGAAACACAACTGAGTAAACATGAAGAAAAAAACTTGGGCCCCTATATCAAATCACGGGCACAAATTGTCTATGATAGATCACAATTTTAAGTGTAGAAATTAAAATCACAAAGCTTCTAAGAAAAAAAGAGAAACAAAATGTCTTCATATAACCTTGAGTAGGTAAAGATTTCTCAACATAAAACATACTATACATAAAAGTTGATGAATTAGGTCCCCTGAAACTACAAAACCCATCAAAACATACCATTAAAAAATGAAGTCATTGTTAAAGTGTTGACATTGTCAATATATCGCAAATGTTGAAATGTATTGGTGAATACATTTGACGATGGAACTTTATAGAAAACAGAGACCCCAAACCAAAAAAAAAATCACACTAATTAAAAAACTGACAACAAATTTCTTTTGTTTTTGGTATTGGGGATTGAACCCAGGGGCACATAACTGCTGAGTCACATCTTCAGCCCTTTTAATTTTTTGATAGAGTGTCTGGCTAAGTTGCTTAGGACCTCACTAAGTTGCTGAGGCTGGCCTCAAAATTGCCATCCTCCTGCTTCAGACTCCCAAGTTGCTGGGATTACAGGCATGCACCACCACATCCAACTGACAACAGATTTTGAAAGGTTGCTTCACAATAGAGTTAAGAGTATCCAATAAATGCATGTAAAATGTTTAGCATCATTAGTCTTAGTAATGATATTCTCTTTTATAGCTACATGCATAGCTAAAATGAAAAAGACTGACAATATAAAAATCTGGTGAGACTACAGAATAGCTGAAACGTTGCACAGTTGATGGGAATGTAAAATGGCACCACCACTTGAGAAAACTGGCAATTTGTTGAAAATGTAAATATACACAACTTCTCAGTGATTCCACCTCTATGTATTTACACAACAGAAATGAAAATCTGTGCTCAGCTGTTCTGATGCTTGCATGCAGTGAGCTTCAGTAGGACAGGACCCAAATAGTGAAAGGAAGCCAGTGGTTTTTGAGGGCTGACCATGTGCCAGACCTAGTGGAAGACTGGGTGTATGTACTATTACCAGAGGTATGTGACTTCTCAAAGGGGACCAACAATCAATGGCAGATAAGCCTTTCTTTGTTCTTTTATAGTTTTCATCAAATATTTGGTAAGCTTCTCCTGGTGTTGGGCATAGTTCTGAGTTCTGGTTAGACTATGCAAAAACAAACAAACAAAAACAGATAACATTTCCTGTTCTTACAGTATTTAAGTTCTAGTAAAAATTGGGGAAGCATAAAATTAAAAATAAATAAATAAATAAAAAGGTGGATTCTGACAATAAGGACTTCTGTGAGGACACTGGAACCTGGTAATGCGAAAGAGAGTGACTGCCAGGGTAGAGGTGTGTGAGATTAGGCAGCCTCACCTTGGAGGGGTGTCTAAGGCGATGGCACTCTAGAGTTTCGTGAAGAACTCTCAAAGCTCAATAGTTTAAAAAGTAAACCATTAAAAAACCTGTTTCACCAAAAAGGATACACAGATGGCAAATACCTTTCCCGCGAGAAGTATTTGGCATCATTAGCCATCAGCGAAATGCCAATGAAAACTGTGACAACAATATCACAAGACACCTATCAGAATGTCTAAAATAAAGTAATAGGGACAACATAGAAGAAGGCAAGGATGAAGAAAAACTGGATTATCCAATTCATACATTGTTGGTGGGAATCTAAAGTGTGACAACCACTCTGGAAAACAATTTGGAAATTTCCTTAAACATCAAAATACATTTACATATGTCTCAACCAATTGTATGTCTGGGCATTTATCTTAGAGGAATGAAGACTTCTGCTCACACAAATCTGTTCATAAATGTATAGTTTTATTTCTAATAGACCCAAACTGGACTTATCCATATGTCTTTCAAAAGATGATTTAAAAATAAAAGTAAAAAACAAACACCGTAGTATATCCATGCAAAAGCAAACTAGTAACAAAAAAGAAAGGAAAATACTCACTGGTGCAACTTGGTTGATCTGGTGACATGTGCTGAGAAAAGCCAGTTTCATAAGTCACATTGCTGTGTGTTGGCATTTATACAATGTCCTTGAAATTGTTAAGTGAAAAAAAAATCAAGTTGTGGACAAGTATGATTAGTCTATCATTTATCTAAGAAAGGCGAGGTAATGCATAAACATATACTTTATGTTAAAAAATTGGAAAAATAAAACACAAACTTAAAGAAATGGTTCCCTGTGGAGAGGGAGTAAATAGAGAGAGGAATGATGTCATAAGTTGAATTTCTGTAAACTTTATTATCTGACTTAGAAACATTAATTTTTCACATAATTAATAAAATAATCTCTGCAAATCAAAGGCATAGTAAAACAATTGACCTTAATGGTGTATTGAGTTAATGGCATAACTACATGAAAAGAAATGTTTCAACTGACTTTAAACACAGTGATTTACTAAATATCTTTAGTGTGATATAGCCTGAGGACAAAAAGAACTTCAAAAACTTTCAAATTAGTTTCAATAACCATATAGTTGATGGCAATATTTATATTGTTATTAAGATTTTGATGTATGTGAACTTTGTTGAGAGAAAATGAATAACTCTATCAGAGTCACTGAGAAATAAAGTGATGGGCATAGAAAAAGAAATAGAGCAATAAGATCACTGATGTTAAACTGTGTAGTCCTAAATTTGGCTTAGAAGTATCCAGCCACACTCATGACAACTTATCTTTACCTTCTGGCTCCAGTTTCTTTTGGTTTAAGATCATGGTCACTCAAGCATCTGCACACACCTATAGCACCCAGACTGCGCTCTTCCACTCTAAAACACAGGCATCTCTGAAGCACTGATGAATAAAGTGACATGATGATGTCATAACAGAAAGGAAATAACCTCTAATCTCTCCTGAGATTGTGTCAAGAGGTCTTAGCTTAGGAGTCAGTCTAAGGGACACCTACCGGTCAGAGATGATTTGGGAATCATCAGAACAACCAGAACAGATTGAAACATTTCAAACATGATTTTATTCATAAGTTCATACAATTACTAAACGAAATAAAAATCTGTTTCAGAACCATTTCCTTTACTTTGCAAACTAAAAAACAGGACCAAACATCTGTTCTTTCTGTTATGGTTTGGATGTGAGGTGCCCCCAAAAAGCTCACCTGTAAGACAATGCTAGAAGGTTTGAAGGAGAAATGATTAGGTTGTCAGAGTCTTAACCCAATCAGTGAATTAATCCCTTGATAGGAATTAACAGAGTGGTAACTGCAGTGGTAGGGTGTGGCTGGAGGAGGTGGGAACTGGGGGTGTGGCTTTGGGTATATATTTGTGTCTGCCAAGTGGAGACTGTCTCTGCTTCCTGATCACCATGTGAGCTGCTTCCCTCTGCCATACTCTTCCACCATGATGTTCAGCTTCGCCTGGAGCCCCTAGGCATGGAGCTGGCTGTATATGGACCGAGACCTCTGAAACCATGAACTCCCAAATGAACTTTTCCTCCTCTACAGTTGTGCTGGACGGGTCATTGAGTCTCATCAAAATAGCTGACCAGAACACTTCTTTTTCAGTAAGTTCTTATCTCAGGGAAACCAAGTAGTTGATGAGGGGGAAAGTTCCTTCACAGAAGCATTTGCAGAGATAGAGGAATGAAGAGGGTTAGGAAATTGCAGCTTGACCATGCACACCATGATGGATTGCAGCAATGACTCATCCCAGGCAAGGATTATCATTTTGATCTGAGTTCAGACAAGTCTGGAATTAAAGAAAAAAAGTTCAGATAATAAGAACATTTGAATGTCTGCTTGCTATTTTTTAGTAACAGTTTTTTATTTTTATTTTTCTGTGTGGGATGATGATATTTGGATTAAGTTTTTTAAAAGAAGCCCTTAAGGCCTTGGGGAAAATATTGAAATATTTATAAATGAGAAAATATGATCCTGAATTTAGCCTTAAATGACTGGGGGAGGCCTCCTGGGGATGGAAGTGCAGCCGATTTGGCTCAAGTGGATAGTTATTGGAGTTGAGTGAGGGCTATGGGGGTTTACTAAGCTGCTCTCAAACTTGCATGTGATTGAATCTGTTCATAATAAGAGTCTGTAAAGGAGCACGGCAGTGCCTGTGCTGGGTGTGAGGGCTATGAGACAAGCCACCAAAGGTCACAGGGCTAAAGCAGGACAGCAGGTTTTCAAAAGAGTAGGAAAGTAATGGTCTTTCTAGATGGCAATAGAAATGCATGAAACCCTCAAAACAGGCAATCATGTCAAAGAGTCTCACCACGGGGCATCAAAACAGACACAGAGGATGTAAACTCTATGATTAAATATACTTAGGACTCAAAATAAAGTAAAATAAATCTGTATTATTTCGAGATATATATAAAGGTGGGGAAATGATAAAGAAAGACAGGAGGTGGGATTATTCCATTGCCAGGATCCTGGGTTCTCTCCTTGGGGACTGGGGAAGTGGGGCTTGTGACAGGCAAGGGGCACAGAGCAATTTTGGGGTCTGGAATTTATCTAATTCTTGAGCTGTGTGTTAGTTTCCTAGGGGTTCACTGTACAATTATTATTTAATACATATTTTTCTGTACTTTTCTTAATATGTCTCAATTTTTAAAAGTGCAAGGGGAAAAAGGCAACCATAATGAGCAGCATCATGGAAGGAGGAAGACTCAACCCCATCCCACCCCTACAGCCCTGGTCCTGATCTCGGGTGCAGAGACGGCAGAATGACAGGGAGCAGGGTTGGGTGGGACAGCATTGGGGGCCACTCCATGAAAGAGGGACCATGGCAAAGTGGGTGCTTTGCAGTGATAAATCCAGAAGAGACAACCTTCATGCAGATAGGCAGTGGCTTAACACACTTCTGTCCAGGATGTTAGAAAGGACAGGACAGAGGGAGTTGATTCTAAGGACAGACCTCAAGTTTCTGAGTGGAATGTGGGGGTAAAGTTATTTAGTGTCTATACTGGTGTGAGTCTCCAGGTTTCCATTGATAACTGTTTCTACCAGCAGCTTCGTCTTGGTCAGAGAGATGAGCTGCATCCCCTGCTGAGGCCACTGAGCTCTGTGGGACCTGACAGCCACCCACCACAGCTGACCCATCCATTGACATCTTTATCCTCCACATGTTGTAAGACCATGTCCCCTGGGAGTTCCCCGGGAGCTCCAGAGCCCAGAAAATACTGGGAAAACTTCAGATGCCTGCTCAGCCCTTGTGGAAACAATGAAGAATTCCAACTTCACATTTGGAGAGGTTGAGACTCGAAGGGATGCCGGAAGAACCTGGAGCTAGCACGGGAACAGATGGCTTAAGAGCAGAGCCAGCCTGATCTTTCACTTCACAAACTCCTCGGCCTTTTTTTATTTTTTGGAACCCAGATTAGGGTTCGAAACCCAGCTGGGGTTAAGATATGGTGAGGAAAGAAGTGAAACACAGATTTTCGTTTCTTTAGTCGTGAGGAATTATTCTACAATTTCTTCAAGTAAAATGTTGATTTGAAATGATTCCTCTCTAGGCCAGAGCACTGCAGGCAGGAGGAGACAGAGGCTGTTTAGAGACGGAGTGGAGCACCAGCCACAGATCGAACAAGGTGGGACAGCGGCAGCAACAGATCAATGAAGAGAACTGAGCCAGGGAAGGAAAGCAAACTTCAAGGTGCTGGACAATTAGGAAAGGGGGTGGGGACGAAGGAGGAGAGGGACACCCAGCAGAGACATAGAGTTGTTCAGATGGCACCTGGAGAGCAGCCATGGCCACCAGCCAGGAGCGCCTGCTGCTACCCTGGCCTCTGGCTCTCCCTGCCACAATCAATGCCCCCCACCCCAAAGATGAACAGCGAAGTGGAGGGAGTAGCGTTCTACTCAAATTCTAGAAGCATGTAGTTTTATTTTATTATAGAAATATAATGCCACATAGGACATTTTGAATTTCTTGATTGCCACATGAAAAATTAGTTAATTTTAATAGAATATTTTATTTAACCAGATGTGTCTACTCAGGTTTGGATGTGAGGTATCCCCCAAAGGCTCACGTGTGAGACAATGCAAGAAAATTCCAAGGAGAAATGATTGGGTTGTGAGAGTCTTAACCCAAGCAGTGAATTAAGCCCCTGATAGGGATGAACTGAGTGGTAACTGAAGCGGTAGGATGTGGCTAGAGGAGGAGTGAATTGGGGATGTAGCTCTGGGATATGTGTTTGTATCTGGCAAGTGAAGTCTCTCTCTCTCTGCTTCCTGATCATCATGTGAGCTGCTTCCCTCTCCCACACTTCCCCTCCATGATGTTCAGCCTCACCTCAAGCCCCGAGGAATGGAGCCACCCTTCTATGGACTGAGACCTCTGAAACTGTGAGCCCCCAAATAAACTCTCCTTCCTCTACAATTGTTCTGGTCAGATCTTTAAGTCACAGCAGTGAAAAAGCTGACTAAAACAGTGTCCTAGATGCTATCCTTTCAACTTGTAATCAATATAAAAATATTTATATGTTATGTTTATACTTAGTCAATGAAATCCCACGTGTATCATCTCCCTATAGCATGTTTAAATTGAACTGATCCCATTTCAGGAACTTTGAAGCCACACATGGTGAGTAGCTACCATGTCAGACAGGACAGGATGACTGTGTGACTCTGGGCATGACACTTCACCTCCCTGACCTTGGGTTTCATCCCCTGTAAAATGAGGGTTAGGCCCAGTGGATCTCTAGGTTACCTTTAATGTCCAAAATCTCATGCATTATCAGTCATGTAAATTTTATCTCCTGTCATCCCATGTCTCACCAAGGCCATCAGGTTTGAAAATGCATAGCAAGAGGTTGACAGAACCAAACAGTGGTATAGACCTGCTCAGATGTGGATGTAGTAGGCATGGGACAGACCCCGTAAGAGCCATGGCCCCACTAATGACCGCAAGCCATAAATAGGAATCTGTGGCTTAAAACTGTCAGATTTATTACTTTACATCCCAAACACTGTCCCTTTGTGGTCTTCTTTCAATCTACCCAGATGAGAGAGGAGCCCACTAAATTACAAAGTCCACCCACAAAATGAATATCAAAGTGATATCAAAGGCAGAACTTTCATAAGCGGGAAATCCAAAGACCTTACAAGGGTCTAGGTGGTTGCAATTTTTTTCAGGTTCCTCAAAAGAATTTAGAACTTTCCTTGGGAATGGTTCTGTCTGGAAGCTGTACAAGCAAGTGCTGTGATCTTGGCAAAAGGGACGTAGACCTCACTTCTAGTAAAACTATTCTTTACTTCCAAACTCTAGGGAGAAAAACGAGGCTTCCCACCCAAGTAATTAGCTCACTATGTAATTCTCTGGAAGCTGTCTAGTCAGTTTCATTTCTGCCTCACATATACTGGATCCAGCCAGCCTTCCTGAGCTCCTGCTCCTTCTCTCACCCTCTTACCTAATGTTAGGGTTTAGATGAGATTAAAGGTCTCTGATGACCTCTTTGCTGTGACATGCCTGGAGCTCAGCTCCGCCCCTCAGGGGTGATCTCAGGACAGGCTTCTCTTAACACCTGGGGACTCTCTGCCAGATGACAAAAGCGTCCTCCCCTGTCCTGGGATCACAGGCCCTTCCTTCACATTGCACATCAATGCTTCTGTCTTCCAGCCAGGGATCCTCCTGGGTAAGAACTTTGCCTGACTCAGTTTCAAGTGCCACATTCCCAGAACCTGCTTGGTAACTGGAAGAAGGGCAGGGAGGGACAGAGGAGGGACAGAGAAGAAGGAAAGGACCACTGGGCCCTGAGTGAGCAGTGAAAACCTCATTCTTCAAATCAAACCTCTGCTGGGGCTCTCTCAAGTTTCTCGTCCCCTGTGCCTCAGTCTCCTTGTGGATAAATGAGGGTTCTGATGTCATTCATTTTACAGGGCTCGTGAGCACTAAATGACAGTGTCAGCACTTCCAGGGCCCTCCAAGTATCAACAGCTATTGGTATATAAGAAGTAATGACAGCGAAGCTCTTGTGGTTGAGTTAAGTTGGGGTACACAGAGCCCAGCCCAAGGAGCTTGTCTTCCCCGTCTCTCCCCAGGGGCTGAAGAGACCTTTTCTACCTCAGGATATTAGAAGTCCATCAGTGGGAGTCGTGGAAAGGCTCTGGCACTGAAATCAGACTTGAATGCTATCCACAGATTCACTACCTACAAGAAAGTTGCTCACCATCTCTGAGCTTCAGACCTCAGCTGTAATGTAGGGATTAAGTATGCCCCCCGAGACAGCTGCCGGGAGGATGAAATACGGAACGCCGGCAGGACACTTAGCAGGTGCCCACGATTTCCCCTCCACCTCAGAGGAACACCCACCTTCTCTCCTAAGTGCACAGTAATTTATCCAGAAGAGGAAGAAAAGCCGCACGTACCCAACTGCAGAGGCATTTGACAACACAGAGCCTCATTTGGACATGTGAGGCTGTCCTTTCCTAGACTTGATGGACAGCATTAAGTACCTGGGGTCTCCAGACATGTCAGGCTGCTGCCAGTGCTGGGGACAGATTGCAGTCTCATGGCACTGCCCCTTCCAGAGGCCACATCTTCAGCAGACAGCAGAAAATGCAAATCAAGCAATGTGTGGCCTTCGAAATGACTTTACCAATCATCAGACCGGGAAGCTCCAGGATGGCTGGGAGATAGCAAACAGGAAAAGGAGAAAACCCCACAAATCTCCAGCAAAAGTTTTATAAATGAGTCAAGAATGACAGCTATCACCTTTAAAAAAAGATAACAACTGGCCACATAAAGAAAGAAAAATTCCAAACATGGCTTGCAAGGCAATTGTTGCCTCCCAAGGTGAGGAAATAGAGAATTTTAGAGGCATGTCAGCAATGATTTCTGATGTCTTGGTCCTCCTTATGTCTTCCTGCTTAAAAAAAATGTATATATATGTATGTGTGTGTATACATATATATATATATATATATATATATATATATACACACATACACACACACACATATAAATGAAGTCTGAAGATAAGTTCTAAAAAGAAAGTACAGAAATGGGGAGTCAAAGAAATGGTGAGTATTCATTTCAATTCGCTAACTTTTTCAACGATTATATTTTCCTCCTTTTTCCTAATTAATTGTTATTAGGAAACACTCCCAATATTTTAAAAAATAGAATAAGCAATAATTCCTATTCGTTCACCAAACACTAACATCAATACCCACAGTTGTACTGTTGCATCTCTACCTTCACCCACTTCTTCCCCATTTTAAGTAAACTCTCAGGCACGATATCCTTCCATATATAATATTTCATCAATAGCCCTTTACTGAGCACCTCCTGTATATGCTTGCCACAGGGCTCACAAAAACAAATGGAGAAGAGGCCTTGCTAGCACGTAGCTCATTGCCTTAAAGGTGGGAGCAGATCTGGCACATGTAAAGTGGACATTTATAAAACAAATTCGTATAAAATATTTAAACAATAGACACCACAGAATGTGAACTACACCAAGCATGTTCTCAGTGCTTTATAATATTGTCCTATATGATCTAGTTCTCCTAACAACATGATGAAGTAGGTAATGTTTTTACCCCATTTTTACAGGTGAGAAAGCTGAGGCACAGGGGGGTTGAGTAGTTTCAACTAAGGTTGCACAGCTAGCTGGGATGCACCAAGTGCTATTAAAGAACAAAAAAGAAAGTAGATGATTGTATCAGGAGCTCCAGAGAGATGAGTAAAAGCTCCTCATGTAGATGAGTAGAGGAGATAGTGTGAACAAAGGTCCAAAGAAGTAGAGCTCGGCACACAAGAACAAGGGCTTTGGAGACAAGACAGGAATATCCGGAAACGGAGCAGGAAAGGCCTGTGAGGCCAGGCTGTGAAGGGCTTCCATGAGACAGTCCAAGAAACATTGACAGTTCTATGACTTCTGGATGGCCAGTGGAGATTAATTAGGTAAATAGCAAGATGAAGCCTTATTAAAAACATATCTCTGAAGACTGTGTAGAAGAGAGAATATAAATGGGAAATATAGAAGGCTTATGAATGTCCAGACAAATTGAGGTGGGTGATCAAGTCTTTGGAAATATGAAAGTAAGAATTGACCTAGTTCCTTTTATGTTGCTATAACAAAATACGTAGGGCTGGGTAACTTAAAAAGCAAAGAAGTTCATTTGGTTCACAATTCTGGTGACTGGAAGGTCCAAACGCCTTGACACCAGTATTCTGGAGAGGGACCTCCCTGGCTGTGTCACAGCATGGTGGAAGAGTAGCAGATGGGACAGGATCACTGAGTGGCCCCTCTTTGTAACCACGTGCTCTCACAAGAACTAATCACAGAGGACCTGACTCACTCATGGCAAAGCTCAATCCATTCACAAGGGTGGAGCCCCTAGTGACCAGGTGGCCTCCATTAGGTCCTACTTCTTAATATTCTGACACATGATTCTGGCACACTGGGATCCAAACTTCTAGCACACGAATCTTTTGGGGACAAACCATATCCAAACCATGACGTGATGCTAAGTGGATCTTCTGTTTCTCAGAATTTTGGCAGAATCCCAAACCTCTGAACAATAAATAAAAGGAAATGCAGATTATGAAAGAGAGTTTCTAGATACATCACTGAAGAACTTGCCAGGAGGTGGCCAAACCCATTGGAATGCTTTAGCCCCTCCCTCACTCACCTCCACTCTGTATAAGAGCAATCTGGAGATTGGCCCAGGATTTTTTTGCAGAATAAGAACATGGAGAAGGGATAGTCACCTTTCCCCAGCCAAGAAAGGGAACTCAGTGACCCCGGGTTTAATAGGGGACAGAGCAGTGAGAACATCCTTAGGAGGTTGTGACTGGGATGTCTTAAAGTTCGGTGACCAGAGAGGATGGCATCTGGCTTTAGCTCTGGTGGAGACTCGGCTGGAACTGCCAGCAGAGCTGGAGAGCGTCAGCAGAGTGGCCTGGAAACTCAGGTCCCCAGGCAACCCCAGATGCCAGCCTGCAGGCTTGCAGTTTCTCAGAAGGAAATTGCTAGAGGTGTGTTGCCGGAAGCACATCATGGGCATCAGAGTCCTCATACATCAGCGAGAGTCCTGGTCGACCATGCAGCCTGAGCGTGAAGAGAGCGTGCAGAAAAGAATGTGCACATGGGGCCTGACCGCTTCCTCTGGAAGGCCTGCTTACAAGGGTGGGCCCCCGTTGATCTCAGCCACTGTCTGGGAATCACCATTCCCAGCACAGAGGAGATCGGGGCCGCTGCCTAAACTGCATGAACAATCCAACTTATTCTCAAGGCCAGCTTTCCTTCTGGAGTCTGGAATTGTGCTATGAGACAAGCAGAGGCCACCAATACACCAGCTTCAAGTAAAACCCTGGATGCTTTGTCCCTAATGAGCTTCTCTAGTTGGCCACATTCACAGATGTTGTCACAACTCATTGCTGGAGAACTCAGCAATGTGACTCCTCTGGGAAGGATGTTTGCAAGCCTGAATCTGGTTCTATGCCCCAAGTGACTTTTCCTTCTGCAGATCTTAGAATCCTGGGGCTGTGATAAACTGCAGCCCTGAGTACCCACCCAGTCCTGTGATGCTCCTGTGAGGTTTCAGATTTAAGATGCCTCCGCAGAGCCCACCATTGCCCCCTGGGAACCACAATGCCAGCACTTGGGTATCTGCATGGATGTCAGATTTGACAGCCTTGGTCACTTAAAGTCATTTTTAGGCTTTAATTTTTCAGTTTTCTCCTTGAGCTGCTCCTGGAGAAAGTAGAAGCAGCCAGGGGCTTGGGAGAGGAGGGAAGAAAGAGCAAGCGAAAAAGGAGAAGCAACTGAGGAAGTCGGATGAAAAGTGAGCACTCCTCCCACTTCCCACATCAGAAGAGTACCATTCTGGCCTGAACTTGGTGAATATCTGAAAGTGAGACTGTCACAATGACCGAAAGTACCTAGGAAGGGGCAAGAAAAGTCACGTGCTCGGCCTGACATGGTACCAAGGGTACACAATGTGTCAGAGGACACACTTGGCCAGACCGTTCAGTAGAACCCAAACTCAGTCTGAATGCAAACAGGTGTTCAATGAAACCACAGGGAGCATACAGGTAGCTTTGTCCATCTGGAACAAAAAGAGCATGGACTGTGAATTTTAGCTCTCTGATTTCCTACCCATGGGATTTGGGGAGAAGTTTCTTGATCTCTCAGACCCTCACCTTCTGCCTTCGGAAGGTGTGGACTAGAATTCCAAGCTTCACACGAGTCACTCTGGGAATAAACAAGAGAAGACACATTCGAGGTGTTCCCATGAACTCACCACCTACACTTCTTGGCTATCCACTGGACACTGCTCTCTTTGAAGTTTTAGAGTCCTGGGAAAAGTGTGATTGTGTGGGGTTGAATGTTTTCATGATCTTTTGTTTTGGGGTTCAAGCCCTTGCCTGACATTGCAGACATCGCAGTTGGTGAACCCGGGATTTCCACCTGGGAGATCCACTTCCTCACCTCCCTCCTTCAGCTCAGCTGGAAGCAGCGAGCTCTTGTGCTCTACTGCCGCCTCCAGCCCCTTGGGAGTGTGGGACCCGATGGGACTATGATTTTCTCAGAGAGTATTCAGCTTGTGTGTCCTTTCGGGTTAATATCACTGTGGCGACAGGTGGGGTTTTATTTTTGCCAGTAAGAGCAAACGTCTTCACATCCTTCTAAAGCACATCGCCATTCATGTCTTGGGTAATGCAGATATGCCTGAAATTCCCAGGAAGGAAATTACTGGGGTCAAGCAAAGCAAATAAAAGGAGATGCTCTCTCAAGGCGAAGTGGGATCAGAAGCTGCCACTGGAGCCATGGATGTTTCTGAGGACCAAGGACTTCCAAGCCATCCGCTGGGCTGCAGAGCTCAAGAGAGCCTACTTGGCAGTTCCTGCCAACAAGAGTTGGAGATGGTTCTTGCGTTTCCCTTGATCTCCACTGCACTTGTCGCCCTGATTAAGTTTCCAAAGCACTGGAAACAGACTCACTTAGGAGATACATCTTGACCACACTTCACCTTCATTTTCTCTGCTCTTTCTTTTCCTCTTGTGAGAATGAGGAAGACAGAACAGATCCAAGGTCCTCATCCTTGGCTGCACCTGGAACCATCTGGGAGCTTTAAAAAATACAAATACCCAGGCCCTGCACTGATCAATTAAATCAGAACCTCTCAGTATTTGTCAAACCTTTCCAGAGGATTGTAAGAGGAAGCAACCACCAGGCTAGATGATGCTTGTGACTCTTTCTATCTCTGACATTTATTTTACAACATTTTATTTAAAGTATATCCATAAAGTAGAAATAGAACTGGTTTCCTAGGCCCCTCATGAAGAGCCACCTAAAACCTAAAGTTTCTCACTTCCATCTCTCGTTCTTGCTTTCTTAAACACCATGTTGGCAGAATAAAAGCTGAACCTGCTTAGTTCACCTGTTGGTCAACTGTTGGAGCCTCCCACCCAAGATAATCCAGTATCTTAGAAAAAAGTATGGCAACCATTGCTAGAGTACCTGCCTCATGGCCAGACCTTAGATCACACCTTGTCCCCACTGAACTTGGAGGTCACACAACAAGGACTACGAACAAATAACTGTTCCAAACCTGTCCAACCCCTCTCTACAGCTCCCTGGGGTTACAGATTCAGCTTCATAATCTTAAATCGCATCCCTGCTCAGCAGGCTTTTGATTTCTCTGTGCCATTTTCATTTTTCTCTTGGGCTTACTGCATCTCCTTCCCACACAGAATTTTGAATTAAACTCTTCTGATTATAGTGCATCCTGTAACTTGGAGAAGGAGAGCCTCTCGAACCTTCCCAACCCTGGGAGACCCTCCCGCCCTCCCAGCCCGCTGCCCTCTCACCCAGCAGCAGTATTGACATTTCCAGCTGGATAATCACGTTTGAGGAGCTGGCATTATGTATACATTGAAGAATTTTTCCCCATGTCTCTGAGCTCTACTGAGGTGCCAGTAGCAACTGCTCCCCCAAGTTGTGACCATCAAAAATGTCTGTAGGCATTGCCAAGTGTCTGCTGCAGGACAGATCACCCTGGATGGGGCCCTTACTCCAACTGAACACAGTGTCCCGGGATCTGCAAGGAAAATGGTACAGTAAGCTTGTCAGTGTGGGACTCAGCCAGCATGAGATCCCGGCTTCCAAAGGAAAGGCCCCAACTGAAAAGGAAACCGCTTCAGGATGATCAGCTGCGTCAGTTCCATTTAATTGTAAATTTGGACAGGCTCTGGTGAGCGAAGTACAGAATGTTCCTCGCCCTGGGCCCTGATATTGTATTAGAATAAAAGCAACCTGAGAGGCATTTGTTTTTTGTGGAAAGGCAGTGCATGGGCGAATCTGTGCTCTTTGGATTGTTTTAAATTAATGCGGAAGCTATAAATAAAAGGTTCTGTCTTTTTGGGGGTGAGCTTTGATCTATTGTTACCTCTCCCTTTTTAGTATCCTTTAAAGGCAATTTTCATTCAGAGCTTCATCTGGGAAGCAGGCGGACTTCAACAGTTCCACCAGAGCCTGCCTGGCTTTCTGCGCACAAGCCCCACGTCAATCAACTGAGCAGCAGCTCTCTCTCCTTGCCTACGGTCCCCTTAATGCCCCTGGGGAGTAGAAGATGGATGGATCAGGCTGAGGTAACAGGGACAGGCGTGTGATGGGCGGGCGGCAAGTTTGACTGACATCCCCCTCCTGTGGTGAGGTCATTGGATAATGGTGATGGAATTACTGCAGTCACGGTTCACATGCACCCTCAAGGAAGGGGCACAGAAGAGAAGTGTCCCCCGTGGGGGCGAAGGGCATGATCCAGAAGCCTCGCCTCCAGTTTGGTCATTAATAATGAAGTCCTCTGACAGCAGTCTGCATTTCTGCAATTGCTGAAATCCACACATAAAGATAAGTGAGCTTCCATTATCACAAGACAGCTGGAGTTCAGCGTCTGAGCATTAGTATGCCAAATGGTATGGGAGGAAGTGTGGCAGGAAGGAGGGAGTGAACTTCCCCTGAAATGATCCCAGGTCTGCCTGTCAGGCCTGCCTTGTGCTGCTCTATGAACCCATCTGAGACTCAGAATAATGGTGTTTTATTATCACCATCAGAGATTGTGGAAATCTGCTATGGAGAGTGCCTGTCAGGACACCTGGCCCCTGCGAGGACCTGTTCCTTACCTTCCCTCCTGTCTCTCTCCTCCATGTCACCATCACCACCATCATCACCATCATCATTTCTTAGATGAACAAGATAATGGTGTGTGCAGCGTTCCTCTCCATTTGTGACAAGGATGATTGCAGTTTTCCTTCCCATTGGACATTTGGAAGAAGAGCCTTCTTCCCATGTTAATCAGTTCTACATACAACGGGGGAATTCTACCATGGTATGGAGTTTCCATGGCTGAGTCACAAAGACTTAACTCAAAGATCCAGAAGAAGACAGAGTGGTTGTGGGAGAGGACCCTGCGATCCTCTTCTTTTCCTTCCCAGGAAGAACCCAGGTTGTGTTTTCATGGACACTGAAGACCCACTCCTGGCCTCTCCCTTCCAACTTGTAGGTCAGCTTGGGTTACAGAAGCATGTGAGCTGGTAGGAGGTCATGGACCATGAAGCACATATATACAGAATCAAGTTCTGATCCTGCCACTGAAAATTCATGGGGCCCTTAGTATCTCTGAACTTCAATATCCTATTCTGAAAACATGGATGAAGAGTTTTTACTTTACAGAAGATTGAGTTCTGGCTTAGTTTTTATAGGGATATGTGACAAACTCTAAAGAGAAGGGATGAATTTGCAGAAGTTGCCCATCAACTGAAAATGCTCTTCAAACTAAAATTAAGATGTTGATGTAGCTTCAGGTCAGAGTTTTGAGCACCAACGAGACAAGACTCCTTCCCTTCTTTCAAGGTAGTGGCCTCAGTACTTAAAACTGATGGAGCTCTGGAGGGAAGACTGCCCCTAAGGTATGGGTTTAAATGTAACTGCTCCCAGGCATAAGGATAAGAATGTCACAAGTCTCCAGGAGAACAAACAGAAAGGCGTATAGATCAGTTCATGAAACACAACCCATGAGATCCCTGGACCAGAAAGGAAGGATTAGGAAGGAGATTTCAGTGGGGAGGATCGAGTGGGAAACAATTGCTTTCGTGTCCATCCACATTCTTTGATATTTGGGCCGGTGTGCTGTGAGAAACAAAGATTAAGCATGAATTTAGAAAACTATTTCTCCTTGCCATGATCAAGAAAAAAGACAATTCTAGTAATGTTGGAAGAGCAGAATTCTGCCAAAGAACATTCACTAGGAATGAGGCGTCCAGTCCACATGCAGGGCTATGGATCGTGTTTGACCCTCACCTATGAAGTCAGTACTGGTAGTAACTCCATGATACCTTGATCTGGAGCCTGGGTCTGAAGTTTTTGTATTGCTAACAAGTGCCCAGGTTACTGCTGCCCCTCCTCCACCCATCCTTCATTGAGTATAGAGAACCAAGGGCAGCTTCCCAAAGGAAAACTAAATATATTGTAGGGAAGTCTGGCTTTAAGCAAAAGATGACATGCTCCTTGTAATGGCATTCTCCCTCCAAAGAACAGTGATCTGCCTGCCCAATTAGACACTTGAGATGCTCACCGAAGGTCCTCTAGTGCCCAATGGGGAATGGAAAGTAAAACTTTCCTAGTGCACCATTCAGAGACTTTGGAGACTTTTCCTCATTTGGAGTGTGTGTAGGAATGAATTTTAAATACGAGACTGTGCTTACTGAGTTTGAAGCAAATTGGGATCTTGACCACAAGGGATAGAGGTGGCCAGTCTCATTTGAAGGCTGTGCGCAGGCAAATGAGCGAGTGTGCTCTTGGTGGGACTCGTGTTCTCCTGCTGTCACAGTTCCAGAGGAGAGGAGTGATGGACTTACCTTCAGGGCAGGATAGGTCCCCAAGAAAAGCGGGCAGCTACTTTCCAGATCCGAATTATGTCACTCTCTGGGTCTGTGACCCTGTGAGTCCAAAAAATTACTTGATGAAAATGGAAATACATCCTGATGAGTTCACAAATGATAGAAGC